>JAECUM010054228.1:0-25041 GCA_016617855.1 Megalonaias nervosa
TTATGTTGAATACGACGAGGATAACGACCACAACAACGAAAATGATAAGAACGACGACGATATGTTGCTAAATGCTCTGCAGAAATTGTTCTGCAAAGTACAGATTCAAGAATGTCTGAAGTTTCTCAAGCATTTTTATTAGATGAATAGTTTCTCCCATTTGTAACATTTGCATCTCTTTTGAGATTTTGTACTGTCCATGAATCATAATCTTACGATGTAATTCAGTAGCATCAGGAATCAAAACAGCAACATCAGCAATACATTATCTAATCTCAGCGATACATTTTGTGATCTCAGCGATACATAATGTAATCCCAGCGATACATTTTGTAATCTCAGCGATACATTATGTAATTTCAGTGATATATTTCGTAATATCAGCGATACATTTTGTAATCTCAGCGATACATTATGTACTATGTAATCTCAGCTATACATTTGTCTATCTCAGAGATCGAATGGTGACGCAGCTGGACATTTTGTTGATATAAAGAAAATTGGATTAAATTAGAGAAATGGCATTTGTTTGTTACTTGTTTTGTTCATCACAAGCCACTGTCTCAAATATGTTTGATTTATGCACGATTTAATTATATATTTGCCTGTTTACTGAAACTTGTATATTAGTATGGAGGGCTATACACTTAAATGATCAATTTATGTTTGGTACATAGAATGTTTATTATTTCACAGGAATGTAATCTGTTCATTCTACAATGGTACATATCAGTGAGTTGCGCATGGGTTTACGGTGTCGTATGACTCTGTCAGACAGATAAAGAAGTATTCTTCCATACTCCATACAATATTTCTTTTTAAGCACTTCGTCACGAATTGATTTGAAATAATGATCCTTTACGTCGACAGGGGTATCGTTTATTATCCATTATCTTGTCATCACAATATGTGGATACGAGTAATGACGAATAAACAAAACCGTTACATGGTTATATCGTACTAAATCATGTATGTAAGTAAATGTATTGATGAATAATATTAGGTAACTGCGAGAGAGACGGGTGGTGGGGGTGGTGGCGAAGAGGCCCTTAAGCCCTTAGGCTGTGTAAGATTTCTGGACTGAGATACCTATGAGGTATTTCTTTTCACGACTTCACGACTATCTTCCTCAAGCTTTTAAAATGAGTAATACCAATGGTTTTAGGCGCTGAAAATATTTAGTTCATTTTACTCTCACTCATATATTCTAACGCGATCACCCTGATAAGCAGGATGCACGACAGGTTTGTCATAGCAGTATACATGTTATTAGTGTGTGCGATGTCATAACTGCATCCCATGTTATAACATTATGCAATGTCATAACTGTATGCCATATTAAAACTGTATGTGATATCATAACAGTAAACTATTATAACTGTATTCTGTCATAACCGTATGCATGTTATAACTGTATGCCATATCATAACAGTATGCATATTATACATAGTATTGAATGGTTAAACTTTCAAGTAATATTAAATTTTGTCCATAAGGAAGCAGCCGTCAAAACATAAAATGAAGATATATATTAGTAGACTATAATTTATGTTTTGAAATGAAAAAAATTAAAAATAGATTAATTCCGAGTCTTGTCTGTAAACCTCCAAAACCTAGCGAGCTGCCAAACTGCCCTCCTGTCTTCATGTTGATGTATTTATATTTCCTTTGGAAAGACGACCCCCCACCCCCCCACCCCCCCCCCCCGTCTTCATGTTGATGCATTTATATTTCCTTTGGAAAGACGACTCTCCTGTCTTCATGTTGATGTATTTATATTTCCTTTGGAAAGACGAGTTAACTTATCTATTACATGTTGATGTATTTATATTTCCTTTGGAAAGACGACCCTCCTGTCTTCATGTTGATGTTTTTATATTTCCTTTGGAAAAACGACCCTCCTGTCTTCATGTTGACGCATTTATGTTTCCTTTGGAAAGACGAGTTAACTCATCTATTAGATGTTGATGGATTTATATTTCCTTTGGAAAGACGAGTTAACTTATCTATTGCATGTTGATGGATATATATTTCCTTTGGAAAGACGAGTTAACTTATCTATTACATGTTGGTGTATTTATATGTCCTTTGGAAAGACTAGTTAATTTATCTATTACATGTTGATGTAATTATATTTCCTTTGGAAAGACGAGTTAACTCATCTATTACATGTTGATGTATTTATATTTGCTTTGGAAAGACGAGTTAACTTATCTATTGCATGTTGATGGATTTATATTTCCTTTGGAAAGACGAGTTAACTTATCTATTACATGTTGGTGTATTTATATGTCCTTTGGAAAGACGAGTTAACTTATCTATTACATACTTTCTAGTTTTCCTTTTATAACTGGTGGGGTAACTTCTGCGACAAACGAAGGCTTTGAAATTCTATGATTATTTTAGAAGATCATTGGGATCAGAACTAACAACTATCTAATGAAGCCATCGTGACAACGTTAGTTCGCAAGGGCGAAGAAAATTTCGTTTTCACGAAAAAGTTAGTGAGGGTGAAACTAAATCTAGAAAGACAGTGATAAATCCCATCCATCTTTCATACATTCATTAGATACTGGAAAACTCATAGGTAGATAATATTTATGTCTGGTAGACATATAGATGTATAAAAGAGTCCCTGTATCATCGAAAGCACAAAACTCGAGCTTGGGTTGGCAGTCGAAAATTTAACATTTGTGATTTTCTTAACCCTGGCTTCTCTATCAGCAAGCTAAATTTCAGTATTGTTGATACACTTAAATTTTTTTTCAGATATAGTGTTTATCTTGAGCTGTAGTTTAGTGTTCAAATGGTTTTGAAAAAGAGAACGGAGCCTGGACGCATGGTGGATGTTAAGTCTAATGGGACGGGTCTGGACATAAAGTAGATTAAAGTCACTACGGCTCATTGCATTGAGAAAGGACGACGCCTAAATACAAGAATAATTGTTATAACGAAACTTTTTTAATAATATCTTATAACTTCCAACGCATGTGTTACGTCTTCGAATAATTAGTCAGCCGTAGCAGTCAGTAAGTACTTTTAGATATTGAATGGGGAAAAAGTGGACTTGAATTAAGAGAACATTATTAAAATGACACATTGTATCATTCCACACACTTAATCTGGAAATTTCCAGCATTTATTCTCATATATAGTATGATTCAACGATCATTTATTGATCAATAAATTATTATGATCATTGTACAATACGTAACACTCACAATGCTAGTTAGTATCAGATATATTCATTTACTGATATTGTCCTTGTCTTATATTTACCTGGACAAAACAGATATTCCTGAGAACAAATGTATAAATAATTACCGATAAATAAATATAGAGCTGACCCAAGTCCACAGTCGGGTAAAGAGCAGTGATTTTGTGCATGCAAACGTAAGCAATTAATCCATTTCTAAAACTAAATATGAATAATCAGTCGCAGTTACGGTTAATACGTTCACGGGGTATATATTACCATTTTATATTGATATTAATTTTGAACTGAATAAAAACGACAAAGAAGGCATTCATCATATACCATTCCTTCGCACTCATCTGAAAAGAAATATTCCTTAATATCAAAAGATGCAGCTTTTATGTTAGGTGCGCATTTTTATTGGTGTTTCGGTCTGGAGATAAGACAGGAGCGGATCAAGAAATATCGAATATGAGTAGCGTAAACAAGTAGCCAAGAAGTTTTGTAGGATGGAACCTCCTATTGGGGGCCCAGGGGGCTTTGCCTCCCAGAAGCACATGCATTTTAAGCATTTCTATGGCATACTTTTAAAATCTAACTTTAAAAGAACCTAGCTAAGGCTAGGAATCTATCCGGTTGCTTGGCCCTAATTATTTCATTGTGTTTGGGGCTATATCCTCCGATCCACACTTCTAAGAGCTATGGCATGTACGATTGCACAAATGCTATAATGTGCATGTAGTGTGAGCGTGATTGGTATATGGTCAGATTTTTGCCTTCAGTTACATGTATGTATGTAGGTATGTATGCATGTTTCCTCTGTAAAAGAGGGAAGTCGTGGGTTTGAACCCCAGTCGAGTCATACCAAAGACTTTAAAAAGTGGTACTAGCAGCTGCCTTGCCTGGCGCTCAGTATCAAGAGGTTAGTGCTAGGTTTGGTCTTTCTGGTGTCAGGATAATGTGACTGGGTGGACATGATGCTACATGTCTGCGGCATGATGCCTACGTGCTAGACATCACTTGCCACACTGCGGACACGGTAGCGTTATGACTAAAGTTGTTAAAGCTACGTAAAAAATCCAAATATCACACACACACACACACACACACACACACACACACACACACACAGGTCCGTCTGTAAAGTGTTAAGTTTCGGTCATTTTTTCTTAACGTACATATCAACAAAATAAAATTTCAGGTGGCACTGTATATATTGCACACTAATCATGTCAACACACCCGCTGTTATTATCAACATGCATTGACACTTAGGTTCAAGACGATACGTTGATAAAAAGATACAGTGAAATAAAGATACAGTGAAATAAAGATACAGTGACTGTCATAAAACCTCAGCATTAAAGTTATATGTACACTTTGCTGCCTTAATTGAAGTTACGTGATATACATTATGTACATCATGGGAAACGCAAAAGTTTATCTCTTATCTTAAAGCAAAGTGTTTTTAGAGAACACCCAGTAATTTAGATATAAGTATGCCTCACGCCATACAATACATGTAGAAGACATTATATATTTCATGTTAATCATTTTAAACTTGTATCATGCTCTAAACATGAAATGTTCAGTACATTTATATATGTTTTGAAGATGACTTACCATTGGCCCATGACACTGATATTATCAACATGCAATGACACTTAGGTTCAAGATGACCTTCCATTGGTCCATGACACGCTGCTATTATTAAGATGCATAGACACTTAGGTATAAAATGACATATGACTGGTCCATGACACTCTGCTATTATTAAGATACATTGACACTTAGGTATAAAATGACATAACACTTGTCCATGACACTCTGATATTATTAACATGCATTGACACTTAGGTATAAAATGACATACGACTGGTCCATGACACTCTGATATTATTAGCATGTATTGACACTTAGGTATAAAATGACATATCACTGGTCCATGACACTCTCATATTATTAACAGGCATTAACATTTAGGTTCAAGACGACCCAACACTGGCTAATGGCATTATGATACTATCAAGATACTGACACCTAGGTTCACTCTGATTTTATCAATATGCATTTACACTGAGATTCAAGATGACCTACCACTGGTCCAAAACACACTAATAATACCAAGATGCCTTGACTCTTAGGATCAAGATGACCTATCATTGGCCCATAACACTCTGATATTACCAAGATACATTGACCCTTAGGGTCAAGCTGACATATCGTTGGTCTAACTCTGATATTATCAAGATGCATAGGCACATAGGTTCAAAATTGCCTACCATTGGCCCATGACACTCTGATATTACCAAGATATACTGACACTTAGAGTCAAGATGACCTACCATTGGTCCATGACACTCTGATATTACCAAATTACACTGACACTTAGGTTCATGGTGACATATCGATGGTCCAATTCTGATAGTATCAAGATGCATTGACAATTTGGGTCAAGATGACCTACCATTGGTCTAAGATCACCCACATGCCATTATCTTAGGAGATTACTTATTTTGTCACCCTTGCGGCGGAGAAAACTGGTTTGCTTACCTTAATTTTCTTATCTCTGTCTGGTTGTCTCAGGTCGTTCCGATCATGGTGTCCACGCGCAAGGAACTACTTTTAAACAAGAAGAAACCCCTGTTGTCTTATGCTATGCCTCACGGAGTTCTTATAAAATAAAACAACAACAGATATATAACAAACAGACATTCACTCATAAAGCATCTTACAGTCTCTCCAACTTTGGTACAAAACATTTTGAGAGAGACAGACAGACACACACACACACACGCACATGATTACGTTTACACTTTATTTGAAAACCTTGATTACGATTACGATTACGATTACGATTACAGGGGATCATTAATATTACTTTTACAAGTACGATTACGATTGATTTGTATTTGCTTATCTTCATTTTGTTTGTTCCGGGCAGATATCATACATTGCATAACTAAAAAACAAACAATTTGAACTCTATATAAATGTTTATGGACAATTATTTACATACAAATTAACATGCCCAATGAGCACCTAAAGTCTCTAAACTTGGCGTTCTGCTTAGGACCCGAGTAAAGTACTTGACTTCTATAATTATCTTAGTAATTGGACTTCTACTCAGAAGGACACTTATTTGAAGTCTATTTCACTGCTGATTTATACCTGATGTAAGGGTTGCTAATTGAATATGAATTTTTTTTTTAATTAATGAATGGTCACAAACAATTATAAGATACGTATATTTTTAGAAAAATTAGCTTATATAATGGCCACCTAAAATTACCCGTTCCTTATTATAGTAGTCAACATTCATGGTCTTATTCTTACAATAATTAAGAATAAAAATTAGTGATTTTTCTTTTGGTTGTAATCTTTTGTACTAATGATTACACTGTGTGATTACACAAACAATGATGGACGTTTACGATTATAGAAGTTCTGAAAACAATGATTACGATTATGATTACGATTACAGATCACACTGTATAATCGATTACAATTGATTACGGTTACAATCGTAATAGGCCCCATGCCTGAAACTCAGAATAGAAACTGAACTCGCACTATAAATCAGAGTCGTAATAGTTCGTAACCTAACACTGATCAGCCCGAATCGGCTAATGTGGTGTTTCCTTTGGCAAGATACTTTAGTCCAAGTGTCTCGGCACAAAATCACGTTGCTGTACCGTAAAACACCAAGCAGAACTATTCCTTGCGACGTTAAAATAATTCAAATTTTTATTATTTTATTCTAACATATATACAGACCTATAACAAACTGAAAAACTCTAAGTTTGACTGATTAGTTTGTTTTCATTCTGGGATTTTTTTCTAGTATGAATTCAGTTGTTGTATATAGAGTCCAAATCTTTGCATCTAACTTCAAAATTTCGAGAAAACATACGTATTCAGTAAACATTAGACGGTATGAAATGGCAGAGGCTCTGATCCTAGACCCAGCCTGTCATCTACCATTAAAACTACAGAGGGTCCAATACTCAACCCAGGAATTCATCTACCCTGCAAAATAGACCCCACCAAGCATTCATCTACCATGAACATAGAGCCCCACAAGTAGATATTCAGTTTTGATGTGCCTGGTCATTGCATTTGTAATGGTCAGAAATATACGAGGTCTCGTACTAACTAACGTAGCCATTCTTGACCATATGTGTGATTGACAACCAGCCTAGCTATTCTGGTCAATATCTTTGATTATTTGTTATACTAAGGACATCGTTTTAAATGGTAGCTTTCCATTAGCACTAGAGAAATGCAAGTAAAGTAGTCTGTAAACTGAAATATGCACATTCTCTGTGCTATGGGAAAATTATTAGATCACCTGCTCAGCGAAAATTGCTCATTTTGGATGGATCTGGAAGAAACTAATTGACTACCGGGGATGTTCATGAACTGTTGCTGCCTAAAAATATAGAATTAAAACGATTTCATACTGAGGAAAGAGGCACGTATTCACATGTCCATTAACTAAATGTTCATGTTTACTAACAACAGCATAATATAAATAGTTTGTAGGAGATAATGCAGAGTTTCACACTATAGTCACTTTGTTTCTATCTTTGCAAATAGATCAGCAGACCATGAAAGTTATTACCACTGATTCTTCATTACGAAGTCCATCATTATATCTGTACACCTCTTTAAATGCGGGTATGTTCACGGATTCCATTTTATTTAGTCTTGTCTGAACATTGCCCCATTATAAGATGGTTTCACTTATAACACGGATCACCTTGTAGAATAACGTTGTAAAATGGAATTGCTGTAGCACGAGCGTCGCTGTAGCAAGTCACGGACGACACTCAGTTACGTTCCTTTTGTCACTTGTTTATCTGAATGTATTATTTCTATGGAAAAGGACCTAGCAAGTTTTAGATATTTTCGTAGTCTTTTGAATAAACTCTAGTGTTTGTAGTTCTCATGTTTTACGGCGAAAGAGGGCATAAAGAAGAAGGCGCGTGTCTGTGGGACGGACACCCCCACCCCCCCATGGGGTGAACAGGGGGCAAAGCTCCCTAAAGCTCCTACATTTTAACCGATTCCAGGGTATAATTTGAACCACTAACGATAAAGGAAATTTGCTTTGGAAACGTCCCGGTTGTATCGGGATCGGGATCGGCAATTGTGCATATAATAAAATAAATAAAGTAAAATACGCTGGATGCTTTCGTCTGTTCCAGAGCATCGACATAACCAAACATATTAAATTTTTACAAGGAAACATATTGCTATGACTACATGACGCCAGGCTCATGTGGTGTAATTGAAAATGACCATGATGTGCTACTGACGATGGCTTGGTACACTGAGTAAACCCACTGGCGTAATCTGCATGCATTAATTTACTCCATATAAATCAATTATTTATCGATACAAAGGGTCTTATAGTCGATACTTTTTCCGATCCGATTAGCTAGCCATAGTCGTGCATATTGAATGTGTCTATATATTATCTTATTGCATTTAGCCTGCGAAAGCTGTTACCTCCGCAAACCTTTGTGGGACACAGATGCCGTTACAAAAGCTACGTTTGCTCTGACAATGACATGAGCAATTCACGTTTGGGAATCGGATATTTAATTCTGGGTGTTATTGATCCAGCAGGAAGTTCGAGCTGAAGTTTAATTTATGTGAACCCCAAAATTCCTAAACATGCATTATTGGATCGGCCAAAGTAAAACGCTTTTGTGAAAAAGAAAATTTCCTTAAGTCAGAAAAAGAAGTTTATCGTGGCATGTTTTATTGGTCTGTCTGATGTAACAACTATGTTTTGACCTATGCATCGTGCCAAATAAACATATTCTGTCTTATAAACGAAAACAGATTTGTCATGTGCCAGCAGAATCATTACTGCGTGAATTATCTATAAATTGCATTTCAAATTTATTATTCAAGTCTTCATTTTGTAAATATAAAGTCTCAGTATCAGTTTATTTACATCGAATGATATACGTTTATTACTAGCACAGTCAGTCTCATTTAAGTTTTCTATTTGTCATCCGATAATGTTATAAAACTTTATTTCGTATCATCCTCATTTCTTGTTTAAAATTTGCATTAATACAAATTATGTCATGTGGGAGAAAGTGAGTAACACAACTCCATCCCCTTTTGTGCCAAACTATATCAGGTTATATACAATGTATCGTTCCAAATGGAGACAAACATACAGCATTATCATGATCACCGTTGGAATAACAATTAATAAATTAATTTGTATGCTCACATATCATCATACATCAGTCTCTTCGTTTGTGTATCCTTCAGTCTGTCTTTCTCTGATTACGTGAAATAACCATTCACTAGTATTCCTCCTAGTCCTTGATATATATGCGCATTTTATGTTTTCTTTTTCTCCTGTTTTTTGCTTGTTTTTCTTTTTAACTATTCAAAATGTCGAAACTAGCATATTCCGATAATTCGAATTTTAGGACGAAGCTTGTCATTGCCTTTTCACAGACTTCCCGAAAAGCGAAGGGAAGTAAATATTTGTGCAATGAAGTTTTAACTTATTTAATCCAAGTATTTTCGCCTGTAAAATCGAAAACAACTCTCTAAATGAGTGAATTTTGAGAATTCGATTTTAATGTAGGTGATTTCTTTCACTTAATCTGCTGAAATTTTACTGAAGCTTTAGATATTCCACCAGAAGACAATTTACAGCTGGAAAAGCTTTATTATATTGAACTTCACAAATAGAATTTTAGGAATGAACTTGTCATTCATTCATATGATAGGCCACCTGTATCAGATGAAATTTATTTGTTGTTCTTGTTGTTCTAGTAATATTCCTGCTGCTTGTGTATTTGTTTTTGAGGTATAAATCAACAAAGTCAAAATTAAATGTACCAAGTCATAGTTTATTTTCAGTTGTCGCAAGTTATTGTCATGAAGGAATCGTGATTCCTACATTACTTTAGGTTCGGTTTTGCGAGGATATTTGTTGTAAGAAATGTCAGCTTGATTGAAATCACAAATAAAGGTTTAACATGTGCTGAATAATATAAAAGATAAAACTTACTTGTGAACTTTAGTTTGCCAAGAAGTCATTCGAACGTGTTTATGTATGTGTGAATCAATAGCTTGGAAGCCTTACACCTGTTTGTGTTTAATGGCATAAAGACCGTCAACAGCCAGTTATTAAGATATAAAATGAATCTTTCAAGACATTCTGATAACGCAGGGATTTCAAGGAAAAGCAATAAAATTTCGCTTGTTTATATTGATTCCTTTCTACGGTATGTACAATAATGGCAAAATTAATAACAACTGATATTCTCATTGCATTGTAGCTTAGGATTGTTTTAGTAGGTAATATACATAACATATATGTATATATATATATATATATATATATATATATATATATATATATATATATATATATATATATATATATATATATATATGACTTCAGGACTGCTAGTTAAATTAAAATATAACATGATGGTGTGGAGTGTGACCATTCATTGCAAATAAAACAAATATGACTGATTGACAAATTCAGGTTCAAACTCTTTCATGTATTGCTTTCTAATTGCTGGGCCACTTTTGATACTTGTTAATTAAACAAAACAAAATACCAGATACACATGCTTTTATTAGTATGTCAGATAAAAATACATACAAAGCACGTTCATTGCTATACCACTTACATTGATACCGCCAGTAAGGCATTAGCAAACGCGGGGCCCGATTTGGAGCATTTTCGCGGGGCCCCCTGGATTTAACATTTTCTTCCATCGCTTTAAAATTAATTTCTCTCTCTCTCTCTCTCTCTCTCTCTCTCTCTCTCTCTCTCTATATATATATATATATATATATATATATACAAAATTGCTAACGCGCGTGTCCCGTGTGAGGCGGGGCACTGTGAGGCCTGCCCTCGCTACTGCATAAAACACCCTATACTAAATGGACAATTTCCTCAGCTTCAGCATCAAAACAGATACACTACATTACTACTCGAACATTATGTTCAGATAATTTAATGTAATGTTAATTTCAGAGATATGGTTTAGCTATCTCATACACCTACTACTGAAATGCAGCTAAATATCATAGCTGAAACATGAGGTACTGCCTTAAAAGGAATTGGTCAATACTATAATTGTTGTGTTTCAAAGTCTCCAGTCAAGATGAAACTGAGGAATAATTGATACCAGCGATGTATGGACTGACCATTTAGGAAACAGCATCACTAGGGTAGATCAGAAATGTGTGATTAATTCCTTACATCGTCAGATGATTACTCATTTACATGTATACGCGGTAAAACTATAAGATACGCTTATATCCACGGTTTGAAAATGAAAGATACATTAAAAGCAGATGGAAAGAATAATTGCCAAAAGACAAGATAGCACAAACATTGATAGACGAGAAATGACGTTCCAGCATTGTTTTTTTTTACTGAAACACAAACATATAGACAACAAAATAAGATCTTTTACATACATTAGAAAAAAATAAAAGTAACAGTAATTTTGTTAATTAGCCGAGTGATATAATGATTGTAATTCTAACCCACAGTTTGTTGTTTAAGACTCACGTTTACCAATATAATCTACATGTAAAACCTAAGTCACTTTAGCACATAACACTGGCCTGATAAAAGTCAAAGCTAAGCATGTCTCCGATTTTGAAAAGCTCCAATATTTTCAAGACATGTCAGTAGCAAAATCGCACGGCTGAATTACAATAAAGCATGCCATAGAATCTTATGAATGGAAAAACTTGAAAGCAAATGTTAAAATGGGACTTATAAGCAAAACACATATCATATTTTTGACCAGAAAGAGAAAAAAGTCAAATGGAACGTATGAACAAAATACAATCTTACACTGATGAAGGATGATATCGCATTAAACAGAATGGTATGCATTAGGAAAGAGAAAGGAAATAGGAAAAACAAAAATGAAGCACACATTTCTATAGTGGAGCGCAGGTAAAAAAAAACGCATTAGAAAATATAACTTGTCCCAATTGGCGGTATGAGGAAGAAGCTTTAATTACAGGGCGGGTTTTGCTAAAATTTGAAGATTTAATAGTAGTAAAATATATTTTCATACGTAAATATATTAAAAGATGACTTTATAATTGATCAAGCTATTACAAACATTGTAATAAAATTGTTAAGGAGACTTTAATACGAATACCGAAATGTACAGAAATGAAACTTGTATATAAGCAAAATGTGGTAGAATCATCACTAAACAGCGTAGAGATTCTTTCAAAAGAAGTACATAAAAAATATGACGGTAATAATGAAGACTTTTGTTAATTTTTCAATGACTTCTGCTTGAAGAAAGCCATTATTCGGAAATTCCGTCAATTTGGTTTTGTAAAGTTTAATCTTTAATTAACTATCACGTGTTTACAGAGACCAACAGAGGAAGGTTAGACGTTTGAATACAGAGACGTTTGCCATAGAACAAGGTCTATAGGATGCTATGAACCTAGATGAAATGGATGATGTAACAGAATTTGGTTTTAGATTTTGCATATCAAATTTGACAAGAAAACAGCGAAAGTTCAAGATGGATGCTTGATATGTCTGAATTGTTGATACTGCACGCAGACAGGTATTTATCGATAAAGGAAGATCGAGTAGCTATTTTCCCGAATGGTTTAAAAATGCAAGAAAAGTTTGATAAACGTGACAAATAAAGTATATTTATTCTGTTTTCTTTCAAACTGTCTACAATCTCTTATTTCATTTCCCATGAAATTAAGCGAATCTCTTGAAACAATATTTACATTGCTGCCCATTAATTAATTAACAGAGCATATCAACTTTTGATCACTGCCTAAACGCGTCAAAATGTACTGAGAAACATGTTTTGTTTTAAATTTGAACCTGTGAACCCAACATGCAGGTGTGTAGTTTGATTCAGTCTAGACATTCCTCAAGGAAATACATCCAGCTTGTTGAATTTTCTTTGTCATTGAATTCATTTCATCAGTTGGCAATGTCCTCAATATTCAACACAACAACATATTTACATTTGTAAGCTGCTATTAGTGTGGAGAAATATACAACTTCGCATATTGCAAATAAACGACAGATTTCGAAAATATCATAAACTTTACAAGTTAAAAATACACCATTTGGTCAAAAATAGACCTATAATTTGAGACAAATAAAGCTAGATTCAATAAGAACATAATAACTAACAGTAATAAAGGAGAGATATGGCATTTTTGAATTAATTATTGTTGCGTTATTTGTTATGAATTGGCAAAATACAAGCAAGAAAGTCTTTCAATTTTTAATTTAACTAATGGTCCGGAATATTCGTATGTTACCAAATGGTTTAATATAAGAACGGAGCTCTTGCTTCATTTAAGTCCTTTGTAGGTCAGAAAATTAAAAACAAAATACATATTGCTACATCTGAAACAATTTAATGTATTAGCATAATGAGCGGGCAAAGAATTGAGTTGCATACAGGTGGAATATTTTTAATTTTACAATGTTAGAATCGCGACATTAGGTTTTACACCAAAGTGCTAGAAAACATTCATTGACAGAATGAACATTCAAGACTGAAAATGAAAAATGTTTCCGACATTTCCACGGATAGCAAAAAGGTAAATTATAAAATGATAAAATACTGACATCAATGTTTCTCTCAAACATTTGTCTTGCGACACCTTGTTTTTTGCGAAGTTCATTCCATGAAATTATATTTTATACAATACAAGAAATGACTAGATAAAATCTTCCGATCATGTTCTGAATAATTTTCAGACTCTTCTTTACAAATATCACGAGAAATATCATTTGGATTGAACGAGAGGATAAACATAGCATATATATTGGTTGGTTGGTCAGCTGACTTGAACGAGAATGAACTAGTGAACCCATGATTACGCGTTCGACACTGTACCAACTAAGCTACAGCTCCTTCCGAGTAACATACATGTACTGATCAAAATCAGATTTTGGTGTTTAGACTAACGATACAGAATGGCGTTTTTTTTTTATGCTTTTGTGACGGTGCCAAAATCTTGCACTTATGATTTCATGAAGTTTTTATCTGCATTTCACTCTTCCCTGTATAGAAGACTATTCTATCGGTAATATGCTTTATTTTCAACCAATATAGCATTGTCATTTTAATGCATTTTACTTTCGTTGAAAAATAACTGATTGAAAGTATAGCAAATATTAAACGCCCGCGACCAAAACTCTAAGCGTTTGTCCCTAGCGAATCAGTCATTACCAAATATCAGAAATCGGTTTATTTACTGATGCAAATTGATTACAATTCTTTGCACAAGGAACGAAGCACGAACACATAAAACAAATAAAATATCCTCTCATTTCATGTCATTTTAATTGACATTTTTAATATTTATTGATGCTGTCAGATCACAGTTCATGTTTAATCCGATCAGACCTTACGCTTTCATTTCAATACGCAGAACTTAAATCAGGAGATCGGCTACAAAAGGATAATAAATCCAAATTGAAGGAAAATGTCATCTTGATCCTAAATTATAAGATAAATGTGACTGGTGGATCAGTCAAAATCTGGCCACAAACTAAGGAGGGGATGGGGTAGTTTTGATATCTTGTTTAAAACAAACATGTAATGAGATAAACAGATCTGAATATTGAACACACTGTAAGTGTACTTACAGTACCCAGACAAAAACAATTCCTTTCTTGGAACGGTTAAATATAGGATACAACACTGTTTGGTACGGTGGTATTCAGTTTTATCAAGCTAAGGCGTGTCATTAAAATCTGATGGATTAAAGAAATGCACATTGCATGCAACAAAAGAAGTACCTAGCTATTGTTTAATTCCTTTATCTTTTATCTTTTATGTACATGAAAGACATTTAGGAAATTCTAAGTCTCATTATAGCAAGAAACGCAAATGAACATTACAAAACGCAATTGGAAGCCATTGTTTATTTATTCAAGTGGTTCCTACCTACCTGCAACCTGCCTGCCTACCTACCTACCTACCTACCTGCATAAACATACATACATACATACATACATACATACATACATACATACATATATTTGACGTTTCATACATAAAGAAATGAAACTCGTTCTTACCCAAGTACTTTGACCCCTGATGATGGATTTCTCCAGTCGAAATTGAGGCAGATAATTCAATATATATTTTCATTGGGCTTTTTCTATAGTTAAATCTGAGCGTTCGAGGTATACCAGGTCATGCCGGTTGCCTTGGTGTGTCCTTGAACAAAGCATTTAGTTAGATATGGATAATCACATGTAGACTTATTTTATGATAATCAGCCTTTGGCATTAGTAAACAAATTCTCTAATTTCGGTTTCAGTGTTTACCAATTATGGAACAAATGACTGTTAAAGAGAAAAAAAAAATTGGCAAATTAATTAATAAAGGTATGTAGAAAACATGGTCAATGTAGCATTCATGGTAAAACGCTTATAAAGTCCAAGGAAATTTTAACATTAGGACGCCATTTTGGTGGACGTATTTGGAAAAACGACATGTTGTCTAAAAATGAGTTCATTGTTTTGTTTTTTTCATAGGATATGCCTGTTTGTTTGTGACAGTGTCTGTAGCATGATAATAGTAGTGTTAGATTATCTTACTGATCTATGCCACAGCCCTCTATCCACCATGATTTTGTCCTCTTATCACACGCACATAACTACGAGTGAATGATACCCACAGGTGCAAAACGAAAGTAATGTTGGATAGAAGATTGTTACAAAGATCAGTAATCAACAAAACCTCTATTATCATACAATTATGTACATAGACAAATATTTACTCGATTGTCACTGACTGTAAACCAGCATCTTTAATGCTCCAGCTCCGTATCAGTGCTCATGGTCTCTTGTGGTTTTATATTTCCGATAACACGGTGTCGAACACAGACGTGCTAATTATTCCTTCCTCAGTAGCCATCGAGTTCTGATATGTAATTGCACTGAGACAGCGTTATGCCGCCGCGAGAAGTTCAAAATAGACGCGTATTTACAAATGCAGACTTGATGAAATTATTTTACCAGCGCCACCAGTCACACCTATTATAATTATTATGGCTCGAAGAACAATTCCGGTTGGTGTTCCTATAACAGACACCGCAGTCGTGATTCCAGAAATACCAAGACTAGCGGTAGCTACCACGATTCTAAAAATAGCATCTACGACCACACATATGAGCTTGTATTTGACGAGTACCAAGTTCCTCTTCAGGATTTCATCTCGCAGCTGTCATTCCGTTCGAGTATTTTGTTCGCGAGGTAATATTCAGGACCTATCATAGTTCTTCTATCAGTAATGAGATTAAGAAGTATAATTGCTCGACATGTTGGCCTTGTACAGGTTCAAGAGGCACATGTACCTCTAACCAATTACCGTTTTTAATGGATCAATTACTATAAAAGAATAGAAAATATCTGGCCTGGTAATATTTATGTCTCCATTGATTGATTCAAACTCGCAACGTTCAAAGTGGTGCCGCTGTCCGACGAAAACAAAAATTTGTTTGCGGGGAATCCACTAAACGGTCACGATTGAAAATTAGACCAACTGCGATAAACGCGCAACGATACTAGTACGACCTTCCAATGGGGTGATTCGTGTATAAATAGTTTTATGATATCGTGTTTCTGGAGACAACGTTCAGGGTTGTCTTTGCAATTGTGTGTCCCTACACTGTGGCATTAATTTCGCCAAGAACCGCCCCAGAACTCATCATTGTTGTGTTCGAAATATTCATGATGGGTGTATTCAACAAATTCACGCATGTCTCCGAGTCCATGATGTCGTTGTTGAGCAACCGCTAGCATGTCGATTCGGATTCATTGTTGCCCGCGGAAACTGATCCTACGTGTGTTTCTAGCCCAACCGTAAGGTCGTGGCGGTCACATGGTCCACCAAGCCTTCTCCTTTCTTTTTGTTGCTCTAACCACCTCTTTATTTCTTCTTGTTCTCTTAGCCACTGATCTTCTTCTTCCGTTGTGTGAAATAGGAGTTGGGGTGCAGGTGCAGAAGGATTTTGGGAAGGTTTGCTATGGAATGATTCTTGAAACATTTGTAATTTTTCTTTTCATGTAGGTTCGCGTGTGCTTACAGATGGCGAGGGTTCGTTTGATGGTCCAGGTTGAGATAAACGTGCGCGACTTCGTCTAATGGATTGTCCCTCATCTGTTCGTTCCACATATTGCCTTGTCTATTTCAATGTCACCTTCTTGAAATTTATTGACGATTAGATTATTGAATTCCTATGAGTCACCAGCGGCTTGTTTTTACCCAGTAATTTCCTTGTATACACACTTTGTCCATATATGTTTTATATTTAATGGTATTTTGAGCACCAATAGATTCCACTCGGGGCATAAGGTGAAACCTGCAAGTGTGTGATTTTCAAACATCCACTGGCGACCTCGTTGATTAATATGTTGTTGTGTGTTTTTCATCATTGATTCGAACATGGGTAGTGGTAGTGGTGAAGCTTCTCTACTGCCGGTCTAAAGTCTTCATTAAGTACATGTGTGTCTTTTGAGATCACTCCAACGGTTTCTGCAATATCTCTGATATATTCTTTGACTTCAGAAATCGGCTGTGGGAAGCGTCCAATAGTCTCCGTGGTTGACCCAATAGTGTTCTTAATATCCTTGGCGTGTTTGGCTATTGTAATACCAGGACCAAGTACTTTCTTCGTTCCCATCGTCGCAGCGGTGATTTTCACAACTAACTGTGCTTCTTCTGTTGTTTCAAGTGTAAGTTTTATCAGCGGTATAAACGTTTGTTCAAAACAATCTGTGAGATCTTCCCGTGCATTTTGTCTCGACTGTAACATTTATTTGACACTTTTGTTGGTGGCAATAACATTACGAAACAGTTCATGATTTCCGCGAATAGCTTTTGGCGTTGTTCCTTTTATTCTGCTTTGACATCACTGTGAGCTTTTGACATAATATTTATCATGATTGTCGTGTAAAAACCGGCAAAAATATTCTCGCTGCGTTGTGTTGGTGTTAAAGCGTCACATCAACGTACACGACAACAATACTATCATTCAATGGAAGAAAATGTGGAAAAGAAATCAAAAGTGGAAGATGTGCATCTTGGAGACGACAGAAGTGCCACTGTGAAATCTCTAGTACATTATAACACGGTTGATGGTCCGCCGACGGCGTAATTACATAGGTTAAATGAGTCTTTGCCTGCGCGCGTGATACTATTTGTGAACAGATCCGCGTGGCCGGCAAAGCCGATTAAGCTATTTTCCTCTGATACCACTTTGAAAATGTAGTCGAGCACCTTGACCAACGTGTTGCGCTAGCAAATGTGATTTACAGTACTCTTAATGGCATGTTCTGCCACAAAATTCACGTTTTCCAAGGCATACACCTTGGCAGTAATTGTGTCCTAAAGCCATTAAACGTTTTATATACATTCAGCATTATTGAATTGGGCAAACCAGTACTATGCAGAGTAAGTTTTGAATTTATGGTAACCGACAATACTGTAATGGGGTCATGTAAATAGACAGGCGCGCAATCTGAAAAATCAGTAAAAAAATATTCGATACACTTAAGCAAAATGTATGTTACATTGATTTCCCAGATAATCGCAACTGATCCATCGCTAAGGGTTATGCCATGGAATTAAAATTGCTTATAAATAAAACCAACTCCTCTAACTCTTCTATTACCATATGATACTCCTTAAAAATAAAGTAGAAATATCTACTACTCCCACCAGTAATGTCCCTACCCTCTCCAACGCATTTATGTTAAACACAACCATCATCTCATTCACTTGAGTGGGATGTGTCAGAAGGGGTATGATAACAAAATATACTGTAATCGTTTATCAATAAAAACATCTTTCTTAGACTCCCTTGCAACAATAGAATCCCCATTATAAAGAAAGATAAAATCTCTAATCCCAGTATAACGTCCCCACCTTCTCCTATCCCTTGTTTTAAACAAAACTTCCATCCCCGTTATCATTACCATAAACCCTATAAACGTGTGTCCGGTATTCAGCCATTTGAGAATCAAAAGAGTGTATGTTCGGAACTTAACCATAATACAGCTACGATGGCATGCACGGTACATAGCAATGAAAGAGTCATATGATTGTATGGCCAGTAGATAACCATAAAAGATCCATAAAATTGTATACCCTGTACTTAGCCATTGACTGTATGTCCGGTACTTAACCATAAAGGAGTCATAAGAGTTTATGTCCGGAAGTAAACTTAAGATAGCCCAAATATTGTATGCCCGATAGATAGCCATACAAATGCAATAAGCCTGTATGCCCGACATTTAACCATAAGAGAGTCATAACATTGTATGCTAGGCATGTAAGCATTAGAGAGCCCTAAGACTGTATTCCCGGTATGTAACCGTAAGAGAGCCCTAAGATTAGTTGCCCGGTATGTAAACATTAGAGAGACTTAAGACTGTATCCCCGGTATGTAACCATAAGAGAGCCCTAAGATCGGCTGCCCGGTATGTAACCATTAGGGAGCCCTAAGACTGTATTCCCGATATGTAACAATAAGAGATTCCTAAGATTGGTTGCCCGGTATCTAACCATAAGAGAGCCTTACGACTGGTTGCCCGTTATGTAACCATAAAAGAGCAACACGACTGTATGCTGGATACTTAGCCATAAGAGGGCAATAAAGCTGTATACCCGGTATTTAACCATAAGAGAGCCATAAGACTGTAGGCAGGTGTATTGAAACATAAGAGAATCATAAGACAGTATGCAGGTGTACTGAAGGATAAGAGAGCCATAAGACCGTATGCAGATGTACTGAAGTATAAGAGAGCCATAAGACTATATGCAGGTGTACTGAAGTATAAGAGAGCCATAAGACTGTATGCAGGTGTACTGAAGTATAAGAGAGCCATAAGACTGTAGGCAGGTGTACTGAAGTATAAGAGAGCCATAAGACTGTATGCAGGTGTACTGAAGCATAAGAGAGCCATAAGACTGTATGCAGGTGTACTGAAGTATAAGAGAGCCATAAGACTATACGCAGGTGTACTGAAGTATAAGAGAGCCATAAGACTGTAGGCAGGTGTACTGAAGTATAAGAGAGCCATAAGACTGTATGCAGGTGTACTGAAGTTTAAGAGAGCCATAAGACTGTATGCAGGTGTACTGAAGTATAAGAGAGCCATAAGACTGTAGGCAGGTGTACTGAATCATAAAAGAGCCATAAGACTAGATGCGGGTGTACTGAAGTATAAGAGAGCCATAAGACTGTATGCAGGTGTACTGAAGTATAAGAGAGCCATAAGACTGTATGCAGGTGTACTGAATCATAAAAGAGCCATAAGACTGTATGCAGGTGTACTGAAGTATAAGAGAGCCATAAGACTGTATGCAGGTGTACTGAAGTATAAGAGAGCCATAAGACTGTATGCAGGTGTACTGAAGTATAAGAGAGCCATAAGACTGTATGCAGGTGTACTGAAGTATAAGAGAGCCATAAGACTGTATGCAGGTGTACTGAATCATAAAAGAGCCATAAGACTGTATGCAGGTGTACTGAAGTATAAGAGAGCCATAAGACTGTATGCAGGTGTACTGAAGTATAAGAGAGCCATAAGACTGTATGCAGGTGTACTGAAGCATAAAAGAGCCATAAGACTATATGCAGGTGTACCGAAGGATAAGAGAGCACGAGCATTATATGCTGAGTAATTAGCCATACGAGAGCCATAAAAGTAAATATCGTACGCTTAATTATAAGAGATCCATAACAGGGATTTGTTACCAAGATAGAATCATGTTAATTCTACTTTGAAAAAAATATTGGAAAGTACAAGTTTATCATTGCTTAATAAATTAACAACTTTGTGTATCATGGGATGGTTGCAAGAACAAAGATATGAGAGACGTTAACATCTTCGCTCTCTACAAAAACCGGGGCGACTGGAGTGATTGCAATAGCTATCGCGTCATTTCCCTGTTGAGCAAATTAGGCAAGGTGTTTGCCAGAATTGCGCTGAACAGAATACCATAAGTCATAGTGCAGCTTTAAAGCAGAAAGGACTACCATCGACATGATCTTCTGCATCTACATGAGAAGTGCAGGAAACGGACAAGGCCACTCTAAATAGCCTTCATTAATCTCATAAAGGCTTTCGACCCATTTAGCTGAAGCGGATTTGGTCAAGCTGTTAAGAGAGATCGGATGTCGCTCATAGCTCAACAGCTTCATCCAGTCTTTCCACGAAAGTGTACATGGTACAGTTCAGTTCGACGGCTCAGCCTCAAAGGCTCTGAGCTACGTCGTGGAATCAACCAGGGATGTGTTCTTGCCCCTACCCCGTTAGAGATATTCTTTATTTATTGTCCAGAAAGATTTTTCATTTAATATCTCTCTCTCTCTCTCTCTCTCTCTCTCTCTCTCTCTCTCTCTCTCTCTCTCTCTTCTGCTAAAACACACTCTTTTGGCTCTTCAATCAAGAGAATCTACCTTTACAGAAGATCAGACGGAAAAACGTCGCACGTCTCAGAGCAAAACCAAGCTCCCCAAAGTTCTCATCCTTGACGTACTGTCAACAAGCCACACAGCAGCTCATCCACGAAACTTACTTGACCGATTATCACATGTTTGCCAGGACTGTGGGCTTACCATCAGCCTGAAAAACTGATAGTGATCGCTCAAGCTGTCGAAGAGCCAACTTCCATAAGCATCAATAACTGCGAATTTGAGATTGTCAGCAAGTTCCCATACCTTGCGTCTACCATCACTGACAACATCTGTTCTGACCCAAAACTCAAGCATTACATTAGAAATTCAGATTCAGCAATGTCTAGTCTGAGCAAAAGGGTCAGGAGCAACAACAAGCTGACTGAACGCATCAAAATAAATATTTACAATCCTGCGTTATCAGCACGCTCCTCTACGGCAGCAAGTCATGGCCACTATACTCCCACCAAGAAAAGAGGCTGAACAGCTTTCACCTTCGCTGCCTCCGACGCATTATAGACATTTCCTGAAAGGACAGAGTTTCCAAAACAGAGGTTCTAGAGTGTGCACATATTCCCATGAAAGCCACACTGCTAAGACAGCGTCGAATACGATGGCTTGGACACGTACATCAAATACATGATGGACACATTCTTAAGGACATCTTCTGCGGCAAGCTGGCTTCTGGGAAAAGGCCGCCCTTACCTGCGTTTCATAGATATGAAAGAGAGAAATCAAGGCTTTGGACATCGATTTGGACAGCTGGGAAGCACATGTTCAGGGCTGAAGTAACTGGAGACATGTGCTCAACCAAGGTCTTCAGAGAAGCGGGAGACAACAGTTGCAACAATTGGCAGAGGAGAAAAGACCCCGCAGGCAGGACAAGACGAAACAACACGTGAAAACCCAAATACCAGCTTCAAGTGCGAAATATTCGACAGAGATTTTCATTCCCCAGTTGGTCTCTTCAACCACAACAGACGCTGCTCGTCAATTAACTGATGGGCTACTTCAGAGCACAGCTCCACCACATTCTTCCACAACTAAAGGATAACGATACGATATTTTACGTCAAGAATAATATTTGCTTTTACAAAAGTTACTATGTACAGATTTTTACAGCTTCTTGGAGCCACAGGTGAGAGCTGGGTGCATGTGGGGACCAAAGTGGGGAGCCACAGATGAGAGCTGGGACCATGTGGGGAACATGCACAGCAGCCACACCCCGGTAAACCGCTTCGACTGGCGGGCTAAACCAGGTGAGGGTAATCAACGGGTTTTAAACCCTCGGTTAGTCAGGGCTTGCCTACCCAAGCATGTGAAGACTGGATTCGGCAGACTGCGCGGAAGAAACCAATAACTAGTTCAACGGGCAGAAAGGCGATTTCCAGCAATGCGCTGTGGAGCGCAAAGATCAGGACGAGGCATGCAGTTAGTCCTGGTCATCCACTGCATCCGATTCCATCTCCAGCCGTCTTAACATTGTTTTGCCACTAGATACAGATGGTCTTGGACGAGAGAGTGAGGTCGACGACGCGCAACTCTTCCTCACTTTAAACCAAGTCAACGCGTAAGTCACTTGGTCATCCTTCTCCCCAAAGTCCTGTGGGCAGGTGTGGGTACACTGGCAGCCGTAGCCGCAAATCTGCACACAGGCGGCTCAGGCCATATGGTCGTTCTTCACTGACACGGAGCAGCAGTGGAGTTCGGCAGCCCCCTGAGCGACTGAGCAGCCCTTTTTAGGATTCGCACTGGTCACCTCCATGGCATGAGAAAGGGGGTAGAAAAGGTGCTCTAAAAATTGCCTGCTCTATCCTTCCCTAGCCAGCTAACCACAGCTGGAGGGGACTCTATATCAGCCGTGGAAACACTACAAAGAAAAAGATGAAAATCGTTCCTCTCACCCTCGGCGCATGGAACGTGCGCACACTTTTGGAAAGAAGTGATGCTGACAGACCTCAGAGGAGAACTGCCCTGATTGGCAGGGAGCTAGCCAGATGTAACATCGATATTGCAGCTTTAAGTGAAACCCGCCCTGCAGGAGAGGGCGAACTCTGTGAAAGGGGAGCTGACTACACCTTCTTTTGGTGCGGAAGAGGAAGTGAAGAGCAACGAGAGGCTGGAGTAGGTTTTGCAGTGAAGACAGATTTTGTTGACAAGCTAACTGGACTTCCAAAGGGTGTGAATGACAGGCTTATGACCATGAAACTCCTACTGTCGAATGGAAGAAAGCATGTCACGATCATCAGTGCCTACGCTCCAACCATGGCCAATCCAGATGAAACAAAGGACAAATTTTATAAAGAACTCCACTCTATCATAACCTCTGTTCCCAAATCTGACAAGCTCATAATCCTTGGTGACCTCAATGCAAGAGTCGATTCTGACAACATCTCCTAGGAAGGGGTCATTGGAAAGTATGGTGTCGGCCGCTGCAGCAGCAATGGTCTTCTATTGCTTCAGACCTCCGCAGAGCATGAACTGCCCATCACCAACACAGTCTTCTGCCTCCCTACCCGCAAAAGGACGAATGGATGCATCCCCGATCTAAGCACTGGCATCTCATTGACTATGTGATAGTCAGGAAGAGGGATAGGCAGGATGTACGGGTGACCAAGTCCATGTGTGGTGCAGAATGTTGGACTGACCACCGCCTTGTAGTCTCCAAGCTAAACATCCGTATCCATCCTAAAAAAGACGCCCGCAAGGCAAGAAGATTCCAAAATGGCTGAACATCGCCAAGCTGAAGAACTCGAATTCCAAATCGACCTTTGTCAGCACCCTAGAAAACCATCTTCAATCCACCCCTCTGGACACCCAGAATGTGGAGGCAGCCTGAGCGACCCTTAGAGAGCAGGTCTACAACACCGCCACAGAGATCTTAGAGCCTTTCCCCAGAAAGTACAAGGACTGGTTTGATGAGAATTGCGAAAACATAAGGCAGCTGTTGGATGAAAAACATCGCCTCCACAAAGCATACGTAAATGATCCAAAGTCCACTTCAAAGAAAGATGCCTTCAATAACATCCGCAGGACTGTTCAACAGAAACTGCGGTAGATGCAGGACTCCTGGCTGAGTAACAAAGCTGTTGAGATCCAAAGCCACGCTGTCAAGCATGATATGAAGAGGTTTTATGATGCGTTGAATGAAGTCTATGGCCCATCATCATCAGGATCATCCCCTCTCCTCAGTGCGGATGGGAACACACTGATCACAAACAAAGAGAAGATCCTCGAAAGGTGGGCTGAGCACTTCAGCTGTGTCATGAACCGCCCAACATCCATCAATGATAAAGCCACTGATCGGCTGCCCCAAGTGCTAGTCAATGAATCACTGGATGA
>JAECUM010054230.1:0-13247 GCA_016617855.1 Megalonaias nervosa
TTTCAGTATTTTATAATCCTGTTATCTAAGTTGGCCATGGGACGCAAGCGTCCCCAAATCAGTACGAGATCGATTAGTATCTGCTACTGTCTGGCACTGTATGGCAAATGTTAAAACTAACGTCAACGATGATTTTACGTTCGGATTGAAAACCAATGGCGTCATCGAGTAGAAATCTGTTAAAATACCACAAGTGGCCTACAACGTCACAGATATCAACATAACAATAAAATATCTTATAATTGCTGGCAGTAGTGGTATATCATCTGATAATTTCGAGATCATTTCGAACTATAACACGTTACGAGCAAGAATAACACTAAAAACAAATTGTTTATCAATCTTAGTAGCCAATACACAATCGGATCATTGCTCGGATTCAGTAAACAACAATACGGATCTGACACATCTGCGACAATATCATATGACAGCGAGTCAGCCGTCAACATCACAGACGTAAATACAATCCTGATAAACTGTTCTATTGCATTTGTGTCATTCACGGCACGAGGTAACCATGGACAAATGATTTATTCGTTTAGCCCTGATGTTCCACCGGGTTTGTTAATGCAAGTCAATCTGTGACATATAATATACTATCCGATCAGTGTCGAAAATCAAATATCATCTATCTCGATGACACTTACTGATCAATCAGGTCGTCAGATTGATCTTGACCGCTTCGGTGACCTTGTGGTTAGAGCGTCCACCTCGGATGCGGGAGGTCGCGGGTTCGATCCCCGGCCCAGTCATACCAAAGACTTATATAAATGGTATTACAGCTGCCTCGCTTGGCGCTCAGCATTGAAAGGTTAGTGTTAGGACTGGTTGGCCTGGTGTCAGGATAATGAGACTGGCTGGGACATCATGCTACATGTCTGCGGCATGATGCCCCAGTGCTAGACATAACTATAAACTGCCACACTGCACACATCGTAGCAATATGACTGAAAAATTGTTAAAGCTACGTTAAAAATCCAAATCACACACACACACACACACACACACACACACACACACACACACACACACACACACACACACACACACCTGATCTTAACAACGAAATTGTTACTTACTATCTTTATCTGCGCGTCAGTAGCTGAACAAAGTCATTTTTATCAGACATTTTGTATAACAAGATGAAACAACGCAAAATTAATCACAAAAAATGTCGTAGGCGGTTTTGTTGGGAATATCTTATCAAAGATAATAGAAAATATACCTGGAATAGCTCGCAAAGTAGCACCAATCTTTAGAAGCGTCAAATGCTTTTGCAACAGGAGCAGTATCTGCAGCAGGAACAGCTGTCGCACAAAAGATCGCTGATAAAAGTAAAGGTGGAGTGCCAAGTGGTTCGGATATAAAACATGTTATTTCTGAAATAGCACCACCATCAGAAACAGCACGTGCGATGACAACGACGACAAAAACTTGTTGTCTCTGGGTGGAGAAAATATTATTAGAAAGTTAATAACACGAGTTAGACCAAAACAAAATACTGCTGCGTTGTAGGTGATCGTAAAATAATCACAATTTTTTCTGACGATTAAAATAAAAACGTCTATAAAAATTATCTTGACCTTACTGACGAGATAACCGTAGACGATTCTGCAACATAGTTCGAGTATGTTGAATATCTCGACGAAAAATCGAATGAGCCTAACAAGGCCGGTATCAGACGAAGATGTGTTTTTGCTGCCGCACAAAGCCGTACTTGAAGTACTAGGTAGTATAAGAACAGCAGCAGATGTTGACATAGGTGCTGGTGCGAATATTACATTAGTAACAACGGCTGGAGCTTGTTCAAAAGCGCCAGATATCAACTCACCAATTAAACAGTAGGAGATATTTCCATGCACTTGCCGATAGCAAGTACTATTCTTAACACTGTGTCGTTCAGCGACGATTATTCGAGGTCTATTGCGACTAATATGATGTGGGTCAAAGGTACATGATTACGAAATACTGCTGATCTGGATCTGATTCAAATAGGTGAATCGCCATTGCTAGTGCTAATGATGCTCGGACTCGCGCTAACATAAATAATTTTTTAGCGAGGCATCATGACCAGTATGGAACGGTTCGATCAGTTGATAATGCAGAAGCAAATGTAAGAAATGCTCTGATAGCTCTGTAATGCAGTTGGAATTAATCCACCAGTTAATGAGGCTAACACAGCTGCGCTGTTAGAAAAAGCTCAGAGTATTATTCCTCTGATCAATCCTAGATAATACAACGATGGTTTTGTTAAACGACGAAATTACATAGCTCAGTTACGTCTAATCACAATGATGCCTCCGTTAGGCACAATATTTGGATTTTGCAGGGACTACAATAAAGGTTTTCGTGTCATAAAACATACTCTTATACTTGACCGAGCTGATAATAACGATTGTCCGATAAAAGCTCTTGGTATCGCTGATTGGCAGTTTGTGATTTCATGATTGGCGTTATGGATTCCATGAGTTGTCATATCTATCTCGAAACTAATAGAGCTTGACACAATGTTATCCGCCTACAGCAGAAAAATATATTTTGAGCAGAACAAAGTTTATAAAATAGCTGTACCAAATTCAACTGATAACACGTGGAGGATAACAACAGTGCCTTGCGAACAGTTGCCAAGACATATATTTATCGTGTTTCAGCTACAAAATAAACGTAACAATCAAGCACAAAACAAATCGATTTTTGATAACGCTGACGTAAGACGCATATATGTCCGAATAAACTCTAAGCAATATCCTGAACAAGCGATCGAATGCAGCTTCGGAAATAATGCTAGTAGAAACGTATCTCGAGCTTATATGTATCTGATGGAGGCGATGAAGAAATATCAGGACGCTGATACTGGATCTCTAATATCTGTCGAAAGAGTTTCGATCTCTTTACCAGATATTTCATTTTGATGTTAGTAAGCACAGCGAACGAGCTATTGGATCACCGCTGACATCGAAGTAACATGGACGTTGGGAGTGGTTCCTGCTGCTCCAGATAACATATTATACTGATGCTCTTGTAACATCTGACAGATACATAATACTTGACACCGTCAAAAGTAGAATGACTGTACAGGTGTTAATATATTTAATCTGTCAAAATCCATAATGAAATATATTTTGCAGGAGATTAACCTGTCATAAGGACAAATACAAAAACTAGCACAAGCTATAGCTAAACGAAAAGCTGTTTCATTAAAAATTGATTTCAAAATGCATAACGAGAACCATTCCAGCGTTCCAGAAGATACTTTTAACACAACGCCAGATATCCAAACTGTTTAAAGGTAAGCCTTTTATACTTGATCTGTAAGTGGCACAAATAACATTTGCCAGATAGAAGGCAATACTTGGGAGATCAATCGGAACAACGATAGCTACTTTAGCACGAACATTATTGGCAAAGTTATTACCTGTGTTAGGCTTAGCTAAAGCGTCAGGTGCAATATCAGGAGCGACAAAAAAGCTGTATGCGGAGACGGAGTAACCGGTGACGGAATCAAACAGTCGCTGTAACAGGGGCCGCTATAAAATCCAAATTTTATATGATAGATAATTATGACAATGCCGACAACACGAGCACGAAAAACTCTCTGACGAAAAAAATAAGAAGAACCACAAGAACTAACCGCAACGCGGTCAAAAGTGGGTTCATAGGCCAGCTGCTAGCAGGGATAGCGGGAAGTTTATTACCGAATCTGTTGGAGATAGGACGTGGAATGCAGGTATACCCAATGCGAAGACGGACTCGTGGAAATCTGAACCGAGGACTGATGCTACCGGGAACCAGATGATGATACCATCGATGAGTTCTGGAACTCGAAAGATGAAATCGTCGGCGTTAAATAATTTTGAAATTGCTGATAAACTTAAAGATGTCAGAGTATTAATCGGAGTATTTCCAAAGACGAACTAGCAAATAGATCACCAACTGCTGATCAAAGCTGTGTCATCAATATTCAAGATTTCAATGACGGATCTGGAACTCAATGGGAAGCTCTTTACAACAGCAACTACTTTGACTCGTTTGGTCTTCCTCCTAGTGATGTTATCAAAAAGTACCTCTTTAAGAAATATATAAAAAATAAACTATAACTCAAATCAGCTTCAGCCAGTCGGAACTTCACCTTGTGGCTATTATTGAGTTATGTTTATCTAGCAGATGTCTGGTACGCAAGCGTCAAGGTCTGATGACGAACCAGTTAACTTTTTAAAGTTTATTCTGCAATTTGACCCGTTTCAAAGTGTCTGCAATGATCGTAAAGCGGTGCTTGGATCGTAAACGATCTTAACATTAATTTTGTCTGATCTGACATGAATTATAAAATTACAGCATACTGTCTCAAATTCAAAACCAAAACCAATAACATCAATGAAACGACAGAAACAACCGCTAATAACAGAAAAATGCTAAAAACTATGTGATGTCTGTGGCAGGCGAAAGCGTATGTTTCTCAAACAAGATAAATCTGGTGATACAATCACTGGTGGTTGTGCGATGCAAACCCAGAGTGCTAGCACTCCGACAATATCATCCGATGATAAAGTTAATTTAGTAAGCGACTAAAAATAAATGAAACGTAATTGCGAAGATGTGAACAAAGATCTGTGCCTTGAGCAAAATAAAATAGTCGCCTGTTGTCAGAGTTGCAATCGCAGAGCTGTCATCGGATCAGGATTGGATATACATACAATTATTGGCAAATTACCGAAACCAAAGGGAGGCTGGATATTGCCAGGACACAAATATACCGGTTTATGGAATACATTTCATCAGCAGCTCTATGAAAATGACGATCTGTTACCAGGACAAGAACCTTACAATGCAGTTGATGCAATTGCGATACGTCATGCTATTTGTTATCTCAATCACGTCGACTTGAAACTAGGTTGCGATCGTGTAATGCTTGACGAATTACGAGATATGAAACCAGATAATATGAGAGAACGATTTGACAGAAAACTAGTACAAGGTATCATTGGAGCAAAATATAAACGTGGCATTGAGATGTCTGGCAAGTTTGCGTCAGATATCAGTGGAACGCAGAGCGTTCTGGTTCATGAACTTCACAAACCTAAAAAAAAGTTTCTTCGACGAAATGTCGTCGCAAACGCAGTATATGACATCTGGGCGATAGATCTCGCAGATACGCAAAACATTGCACAGTACAACGATACCAAACGGTATCTTTTTAACTTCATTGATGCCTTTAGCAAATACGCGTTTAGTGTTCTTGTTTCTGACAAAACTGGATCGACGATAACAAATGCGATAGAAGATATTATTATTAAGACGGATTATAAACCAAATAAAATCTGGACCGACCATGGATCAGAGTTTTTTTAAAAAAAATTCGAGCAGTTTCTGAAACAAAACAACATAAAAAATATGCTACCGGTAACGAAGGAAAGAGTGTTGTTAAGTGTACGATAAAAGAAAAGATCTGCAAATATCTTACAGCAAAAAACACCAACATATATATTGATGATCTGCCAGCGATGATAACAAATTATAATAAAACTAAACACAAAACAATTGGAATATCACCAAATGACGCTATAAAAAATCCTATTCTTGCAAACGAGAACACATATCGCAGACACAAGTTTAACGTTGGTGATTGTATTAGAATTTCATTAACGAAAAAAACATTTGAAAAGGTTTTACCCCAAACTGGTCATTTGTCGTTGATAAGGTTCTCATGACAATACCTAAAAGATCTTGCAATCGAAGATGTTATAGAATGTTTTATGAGCAAGAACTTTAACTAACAAAACAAGATATATTTGTTATCGAACGAGTGACAAAAGAACGTAGTAAAGGACGTTTGGTCAAATGGCGCGGTTACGGTGATAGTTTTAACAGTTAGACACCAACCTGTGAAATCAAAGATCTTTGATTAAATCGCTAGCGATCCGATGAAATCGCTGTAGATCTTTACATATTTTAGAAGAAAAGACCTACATTTGATAGGTCTGCACAACGATATCAGATGTTGTCTTCGATCTGCTGTTAAATCTGTCAACAAGTTTAAATTCTTTACAAAAATAAAATCAAAATGTATACTTTTTTGACGACCATAAACTTCTAGTTGTCCAATACGCATAACCGGCTTAAGTATCTCCCAAAATATCTGATGCTCTGTGACAGTAAAATCAAATTTGTTTTATCTTTTTGGCAAGGTGATATTTGACATTATATCGTGATTGCGCTACGACATAAACTTGTTCATGCTGAGGTATAATACCTTGTTCATCGGCAAGTTGATCATCATGTACAGGAAACAGATATGTTTCAAGACCAAACTTTGAACTGCAAGCAATTTTGTGATGCTTTGCAATCCGGTGTGTTATTGTCGGTCGATTACAATCTTCAATTTTATCTAGAGCAGATCAAAGATGAGACAATCGTTGAAACATATATTTTATAAGCGACATTATACATAAAACGTTTATCTAATATGAGTAATAAATGCCAGACAAAATAAGAAGTATTGTCAGAGTTAAAATCTTAAATATGAATCTGCTGTTTGAGGCGGTTAATGTTTCTTGAGCAGTTAAAAAACCGAAAAAAATATGTTAATCTTATCGTTGGATATGATCCTTACTCGGCGTTTGAGGTACTGTTAACAGATTCTGAGGTATTGGAACTTGAGAAAGATCAAACAATATTTGTCAGATATGACAGGGAAACTGTCATGAAATGGGCCCACGCTTGCTTGACCAGAGAAAATTTTAGAGATATTTTAAAGATCGATCTGTGAGGAGTGTGAAACTGCAAAGCAGTTCAATTTTGTGTGAAATAGTTGAATAACATGGAACCGTTTGTTACTCGAGCTAATTTTATAAACACATATCAACCTGAAGAGGCTATAAGAAATATGTTTCGTGGTGATGTTAATGCGATGGCTACTTCGAAGCAGAACGAGAAAAAAATAATCTTATTTTGCTTAACAACGTCGAAGTCAATCGCATGTTGAAATACGGTAAGATTTGGATAGAGTACGACAGAGAAGCTCAACACAAATATGTTAATTGCTGTTTGACCAACAGCGATGTTGCCGCTATACTAAACAGTAAGTGATTCGTAACGAAAGAAGATTCTATCAAAAATTGTTGTTGAGTATGCGGAGTTTGTGGTGCCATCAGCGGCATATTTTGTTGAGCTGGTTTAATGTTAAATGTGTTGCTGCTACGTATATTTATGAAAATAATGTTTCTTCTCTTGTTGCTATAACTGATCTGGCAGGTTGTTTAATATTAAACTCTCCTTTACCTCTCCTGTTATTTTCTTTAGAAGTAACAATGTCAAGATCTTCGATATGATTATCTACTCTAATATCGTTGATGTAATCAATGACAAGACCTTCTGGAAAAGGTCCATGAAAAACTTCAAATACAAATCTGTGTGAGAGATAGTTAACTTTATCAGCGCTGGTACCTCGTACTGTTACCCGAAAATATCCTGTGTTATAGATACGACCAACAACTTTTTTGTTTTTATGTTCCTGATAATACCTCTTCTGCCAGTCCCGTAAAGATCAAATATTGGATGTGGTTTAAACTCCTCTTGTAATGGCAAATTTGCGATGTTATTGTCCGTGACATGATCACTGACATGATGCGCTTGCATTCTAGCTGAAATATTGTCATTGAAAAATATCCAGATAAAATCATCTAAAAACATCTTTATATATTCAATATTATCTTCCGCTTTTACTGTTATCCTGTAACCTTCCGATGTTAATACTCTGATCGCATTTTTCGTTTTGAGATTTATAACAACTCCAAGTTCAGGTTATATTTTAGATGACACCAGAATATTTCCTGGCACCTTACAAGACTATTGATGATAATAGGTCGTTGGTATAATTTTACCATGTTATACTATACATTTTTAAAATCTCTAATTGACAATTTTGTATCGAGCTATTAGAGAAATATAAAACATTATATTATATGATGTTGAAACTGGCAGATATAGCGAAACGAAGTTTATTCGTGACAAAATATCAGCCTCCCCCCCCCAAAAAAAAATTGCAACAGCATTTTTATGGATTTGACAATAGCTGGAGATTTGATAATCAGCTTTTACTAACAAATTTCTCATCTACAAATCTGTTTCATTTACTTCAACCAACCGTAAAATCTGAGCTTGCAACGCATAAGGGTTTAAAAATCATTGTGCAGTTTCATGTTCGTTTTTCAAAGATGAGTATATCATCGGATCGGCCATCTGATCTGACGCAATCATCTCAACAGCAATTCGAAGAACTTGCTGATCCTTACATTTCATCGCTTTCCCGCCAAGGTCTGATTGGAACAAATTTGTTGTCATTGTCAAATGATATATTCAGGAGATACAGAAAACATTTATGAATACATAGCATCCTGATCGGGTTGGAGATTCGATAAAATAACAGAAATTTTGTGTCATACTATGAAATATAATCCATTGCGAGGTAGCTCATATGTCGACCTGCCAACTAAAATTAAAAACTCAAAATGTTATATCAATGTCCAGAACAACGATAACAAATGTTTATCAGCGTTGTTTCCAGCTTCTGATCAAGTTGATAGAGTTAGCAATTACATCAAACACGTCGGCGCGTTAAAATTCAGAGGAATAAAATTCCAATTCTCTGATGCGATAATGGATAAGTTCGAAAAGCAAAACACCAGCGTGTTACCTGGTAATATTAACGTGTACGGGGTGGAAGATGATAGATCGCTAACGATCTATCCGTGGAAAGTATCTGATTTAGCTAATCTAAAAACTATAAATCTGTTGTTGAAAAAGATGAAAACATATTGCAGTTAACGAATTACCAACACAAGATGAAAGGGCCGTTTATAATATATTAATATTTCTAGTCGATTCTACTTCCTGTGCAAGGAGCAGAAAATAAACCTGATAAATCTTCAACAAAAAAAGTACAAGAACGTGTTCCTTGTGGGGTCACATACAAAATTGTATACGCTGTTGATAAACGTTTATCAAAACCTGTTAAACTTTTTCGTGAAGAAAATTCTGCTCTGTTGTTGTTGAAAAATCTCATCAGTGAGGATGATGCCATCATGATGTTGCTCAACAGGATAAAGAAAATTAAACCGCTTACAATAAAACAAGAAACAAAATTTGCTTGGCAAAAATATATAATATTTGCGAGCAGGCGTTTACGACTCAAGATCGAGTAAAAGAGCACTGTCATATTAGAGGTAACTATCGCGGTCCAGCTCATGACAAACGAAATCTTAAATATACCGCACCAGATTTCGTTCCTGTTGCCGCGCATAATTTCTGTGGTTATGACTCTCATATTATCGTAGAAGCATTCGGCAACAAAGATTATTAACCGCCTGAAAATCAATAACAACGATAAAATAAAATGCATTCCAAACAATACGAAAAAGTATATGTCTGTGACACTAGGCAAGTTGAGATTTATTGATAGTCTCCAGTTTATGGCGGCATCGTTAGACGAACTCGTGAAAGGATGTGGAAAGTTTGATAATTTGACTGATCATTTCGGTGACAAAGCAAATTTACTTACAAAAAGGGTATTTTCCATACGAGTATCTTCACGATTGGAGCAGAGTTGATGAAACAAGTTTTCCTGAACAGGACAAGTTTTATTCTCGATTAAATCTTTAAAGTGTCAGTGATGGCTACTATGCTTACGCTCAGCAAATTTGGAATAATTTGGACCGTAAAACCTTCGGAGATTATCATGACCTGTGTCTGATCACAGACGTGGTGTTGCTCGCAGACATATTTGAAAATTTCATACATGTCAGTGCTGATAACTACGGACTCGACCCAGCATGGTATTACTCAGCACCAGGATTATCTTGGGACGCATCACTCAAGCACAGTAAAATAAATTTAGAGTTGTTAACAGACCCTGACCTGTTTTGTTTCATAGAACGTGGAATCAGAGGAGAAATAAGCATCATAACAAAAAATTATGCGAGCGCCAACTATCCATTTTGTCCAGAGTCAGAGCTGATCGATTACAGTTTGTTATCAGAGCAACAACGTAATAACTCATCTAGTTCTAGCACTAGCGGTAAATCAGTTGTTCAAAAACTAGTACCAAATCTTCTTGACAAACGGAGATATATTTTGCACTATACAAATCAGAAACAGGCACTTGATAATGGTCTGGTACTAAGAAAAGTTGATCGTGTGTTGCAGTTTAATCAACTGTGTTGGATGAAAGATTATATCGACTCTAATACTAAACGAAAAGCCGCAACACCAGAACTTGAGAAAAACTTCTTCAAGCTCATGAACAATAGTGTCTTCGGAAAGACCATGGAGAACATTAGAAAGAGAGTCAATGTTGAGATTGTCAATAACGCTTATCGTCGTAGCAAACTTGTAGCATCTGATAATTTTGTGTGCATGAAAATTTTTAAAGAAAATCTTACTGCAATACATAAGAGAAAGACAAACGTAAAGTTGAATAAACCGGTTTATGTTGGTATGGCAGGACTTGAGATATCAAAGACGTTAATGTATGACTTTCATTACAATTTTGTTAAGGTTGAGTGGCCTGATGCAGAGTTGCTATTTACAGATACTGACTCGTTGATGTACAAGATAGAATCTGATGATATTTACAAAGAATTTTATGAACACCGGGATCTGTTTGATCTTTCTGATTATCCAACAAATAGTGGATGTCACTGCGATGGCAATAAAAAAAAAGTAATAGAAAAGTTTAAAAATGACGTTTCTATGAAAATTATAACGGAATTTGTTGGATTACGTAGTAAAATGTATTGCTTAAAATTATCTGATAATAAGGTTAAAAAACGAGCCAAGGGAATAAAAAGAAATGTGGTCGGTAATGTAATCGGATTTGATAATTATAAGTTGGCGTTAGACAGTTTTAGTGGTCATGTTGACAAAATTGAGACGGATGTTATAATGAAATCTAGTCTGTGCAATTTCGATGATAAGAGATACTGTTCTGATGGCATTAACCCATTAGCGTTTGGATATAAAATCTCTGATAGTGTTGATTTTAACAAGGTGGAATTTTTTTAGATTGGTTATTACAGTAAATCCCAGCGATTTCATTTTCAAAAATAAGGATAGTAAAAATTGTGTGTGAAATATAAATCACAGTACGAGCCACCATACTGTAAAAAAATAGCAAAAGGGAGTACCTGACGACCAGGTTGAATGACGTTGGATATCTCTCATCTTGGGTAATTGTTATATATGTTTTCCCATTGTGAATAAACATACCCCCTGGTGAATCGCTAAGTGAGATTCAGAGGGTTGTCCAGGCTGATTTTAAATTTTACAATTGTTGAATCACTAAGCGCGAAAGAGTTTGTAATAACATACACCCCCTAAGCAAAGCCCGGGCGCTTTGAGGTTCGGAGGTGCCAGGCGAGTTGCACCTTGAATTAGTTTTTTATTTACAATTTTACAATTACCCGTTTAAGTACATCTCGTCGCTTTCAATCTTCGCAGGCGCTCCCCCAGTTATAATAGCTTCTGTCGCGGAAAGCAAGACAATATGTCTAGCGCGTTTTTCTGGAGTTGAACCCATGAAGTAGTTTCCACTTGTCGATCTAACGTTCGTCCGTATGCTTTAACCACACGGCTACCGAGCTCTTACAGATATACAGATGAAAGTTAGATATATAACTATACGAAGCAGACGCAAATCTCTTTAGAGAGTCTGTTGTAATATATGTAATTTTTGATTATTTTTGTAAAATCCCAGCCAGTTATTAATAGCGCATTCATTTTATTAATCAGACGTTTAACCTGCAAATCACAGCGAGTTATTAATAGCGGACTGGAATTTTGTGTGAATCTTAGGTATAGTAATTTTGTGTGAAATATCAGATATAAAAATTGGTAGTGATTTCATAGTAAAATTATGTCTGAAATATGTGAGTAGTCTTATATAAGAGGTATTTCTGAATCAAACCCCTATTTTTTTTTTGACGACGGCGACGATTCAATGGCATGTCCTCGACGAGTAAACGATTATGAAATAGACGCTGTTGCTTCAACAAAGTTGTTCTCGAAGTTGTTTAGACTAACTTGAGGGGGCCATGGAGGGGGTATATCATGCTTTCGTCCTAATACAAAATAGGGTTTTGGGCCAGAACACCCCTTATATAAGACTACTTCCACTGGCCTTTAATATATGGTTAGATTGTGTGAAAAGTATGAAAACTAGCATAAGCCCAGAGTCAGACGGTTTCATAGTTGAATTACTTAGTCTTTTGAATTGACATTTGGGAATGTTTAGTTAGGACTATTTATGAAGCATATAAAATTGGAACTGTATCACATGTCTTGAGATAAAGCATAACTCACATTCCCAAAGAAGATAAATCAAAGCAGTGCTTGAAGAGTTTGTGTCCAAATTCTTCACTTAATATAATAAGCAAATTATCATCGGGATGTATAGACTAAAGAATTAACTCAGTATTGAATGAAATAATATCTGACGATCAAAATGGTTTTATGAAAGGAAGATATATTAAAGAAAATGCATGGATCACATAGTATATTATGCACATTGCAGAATAATTATCAATTCAGGGTGTATTAATATGTATTGATTTTTAAAAAAACCCCATTGGATTCCATTTCAGTAGTTGACTGAACTTAATCATTGGGCATAATATTTTCGATGCATTTTTGTAACATGGTGAAGATAAAGTTTGAACTTGATATAGAAATGCTTAAAAAGTGCGAGAAATATTGGGGGAAGCGATCTTTAACACCAATTAGTAAAATTGCAGTTTTGATAACTTTAATTATTCCAGACATTATTTATTTGTTCATCTCGTTACCAAAATCCTTCGCAAACTTTTGTCAGGGAATTAATATAATATTTTCCACCTTTATATGGCAAAAAAATGGACAAAGTTAAAAGGGAAGCTTTTTATCAAACTTTCTCTAAAAGTGTCTTGGCGATCATAGATATTGATAAAATTACATTAACTTGGAAATATTATGGTCTTGTAGAGTTCATTTATCAAACATAAACGTGTCAATTTGTGTGAATACGAAATATTCGAGATTAAATAAAAAAACTTGTTCCTATTAGAAGATGAAGATATCATAACAGTTTCGAAAATGACTCAATGTGCCTTTGGCGTGATGTTTTGCTTGGAAATTATTCAGAGACAACACCTGAGATAGATCTTATGAAATGAAATTTATAGATGAACTCTTTTGTAAGTGTTAACAAGGTATATATA
>JAECUM010054231.1:0-14296 GCA_016617855.1 Megalonaias nervosa
CTTTCTCACATATCCACATTCGCCGAATCCTAGACTCGAACCCACGCAGACAGAGGTGAGTTGGCAGTGATCCGTAACGGAGAGCGCTTTAGACCACTCGGCCACTCGGGGCCCCGATTCTTGTTAGTAAGATTGTGTGTTTGTTAGAGTGGGTGGGTGCTGCTCAATGCGACTGTGTAGTTGGTAGTATCCCCTATATCACTATTGTATTTATCCTGAAAATAAAAACAGGTATTCTAATCGTTTAACCTTTCAGTCCTCGTTTACAAAATATATAAATGTAGTCTTTATTTTAATTAAATTATGGAAGGGACATGTTAAAATGCTTCAGTTTCTTTACTTAAATAAATGATTCAATGTACTAATTCGATCTTGGAAAAGTAGAAGATGACTATACAGTGATAGGTAAAAATATTTGTATTCTTTCTTTATTTCCATTGAGAAATGAGAGTGTTTGTATGTGCGATTTAAATTTTTAACGTAGCTATATATAAAAAAAATTCAGTCATATCGCTACGATTTTTGCAGCGTGGCAATTTATATTCATGTCTAGCATTGTGGGCATCATGCCGCAGACATGTAGCACGATGTCCCACCCAGTCACATTATTCTGATAGCAGGACCACCAGTCCAAACACTAACCTCTTAATGCGAAAAAGCTGTCAGTACCATTTTTATAAGTCTTTGGTATGACTCGGCCTGGGTTCGAACCCGAGACCTCCCGCATCCGACGCGGACGCTCTAACTAAATAGGGCACTAGATCGGTCTTCCATCGAGAGAGTACTTCGATCGGCGGTTCATCATTCTTCTCAAAAACCTGCAAGTGGGATATGATCACTGCATCTCATTCTCGTTAACCCTGATAGGATTTACGGATATGATTTCAGTACTTTGAATAAATGTTAATGTAGACATGATTGGCGTTAAGTGAAGGAATAGTAACATTATTAAAAACAAACACTGTATTCTATTACATCTGATCGGCTGAGCATCACGGTAAACTTCTAATATTTATCATGTCATTAATTTATTGAAAAACAAGGCTAGTCTTTTACGATTCAGTGACTTTTAACTCATATAAGTATATTTTAAATTATTGAAATAGTAATATAGTCATTTCGTTCTTTAGAATATCAAATGACATAGATACTGGATTCAGGAAACATATCGATATGATAGGATGGTGTCCAGTGTTAGATCTTTTAAAGAAAACAATGGATATCGGGCAAACAAAGGGCATGACAAAATTGATTGTTTTGTCTGTCTAACGCGTAAAATTGCATCGGCTAACGGATGACTACTAGCAATATTAAATTAACTCTTACCAAGCTAACTAGGTCTCTTGACCAGACGTATAGTAAGCCGATGTGGAGATTTGATTATCGTTATTTTTGTAATGTTAGTGCTCGCTCATGGAGTGCCCCGCGGTCGCTCTTATTTTCTAAATTTGTATCAGAACATTATCTTTATGGGAAGCTATAGCATACATATATTGAATATTATTACGATACACAATACAACATATTTTGTGATATTCAATCAGCTAGTCTTTGAGCAAATGTTAGCCCCTTATGCTTTTCTATCCAAACAGCAAGCACAAACACAGTTCCTACTTGCAGACCTATTACGATAAGAAAATCAGAGCGATTCCAAGTTTTACAGCAACTGTTATGCTGTATTAGTCTGCTTAGTTTACATTCGCATTAAAAATTACAATGGCATAAGTTGGAGAATACCAAATAATTTCTCTAGTGATTTATTAACTGATGCGTAACAATCTGCAGTTCTTTTTTATATCATTTAATTTATTTGAATAAAAGTATTGTATACAGCTTCATGAACCTACATTTTATAATAAAAAAGAAAATGTTGGCTTGACGTAGGCGTACCTATAATGAGTAGTTTAACATTCCGCAATTAAAATTAGAGTCATTCCCCTTTCATTTTCGCCGCTAGGTGTAAGAGCATCCCTACTTCTTGTTATTGTTTCATTTTGCATATGATGTGATAATGTTAAAGACTATGCAACAAATCCTCTGCTTCTGTGTGAGAGCAGACTTGATGCATTTACCATTATATATTAAGATACCGATTGCAAACTTAATGGTGCACAAATACGTATTAGGTCTTATCATAAGCCCGTTTAGCTGTTACATGCAGATTTTTGTCAGATATTTCCTTTGATTGTTTTATTATTTCATAAATTACACCGTGGTCTTAGATTTGAGATCTAAACGACGATACGATTAGTACTGTATTTAATATCACCAACAGGAAAAAATTTCCAGCAAAAGAACTTAAGTCTAGACTTAAATTTACGTTTAAACTCCAAAGATATGATTGGATAAAATTTAAGTCAAACTTAAAATTCACCATCCACCAAGATAAAGTCATCAACATCAATTTGTGGCATACATTTCTCTGATTGCACTGCAATCTGAGCAACCAATATTATTCAATTAAAAAGAAACACGATCTCGCTTGAAGATGGTTGTAGACCAAAATTAAGTTTGTGATGTACAGAAAACCTTGACTAGTGATCAGGGCTGAAAATATATATGCAAATGAAAATTAGATCTGGTTTCATCTTCTTTCGTGATGGTATTTCTTAATCAAGTGCCAACGAACCTCAGGTCTCTGCATTATTAATTATATGTACATACGGATGGCTCTGTCCTAAGAATATGGAATGCGGATGTTAGTTATAAACAATCTTAAATTCTGATATTGTGACCGTCTTTTAGACGTGTGCAAATACGAAGGTGTCCGCCGTACGAATGCAAATAGCACGAACAGATTATTTTAAATGATCATGGAAACTCGTACGATGAGAATCAGTTAAGATATCAGAAAGACCGCAATATTATTTTAAGAATTGTTTGTATTATAATGAGAGCGTGAATTGATCAAAATTGAAGTTCTTGTGACATTTTATTTCCGCTGATCGTACTGTTACATATATTGTCTAATATTGAAGGCTTACATTTGTGAGAGTTTTTAATTGGATCACGTCAGATTCCACCTATTAGATTACATTTTTTGTGATGATTATTCCCAAAGTTTCCGTTGCTCTTTTGTTAAAATGAAATAATTTCCTAATTCTAAACTACAGGATAAAGACAAATATTCTGTTTTCTCTGTGATTTATTGACCAAAATATTGGGGTGGGGTGGAGGGTAAAAGATATTTTATATTTGTTCTATGTATGGTCGGACTGGATTAAACATAAACTCTTGACATGATATCCGACTCGAAAAAATAGAAATTCTGCTTTTTGATGTTCTACATGGAATAAATTGTTAGAATACAAAACGACGTAATGGGACAGAGCCACTGCAACAAAAAATGGTAAAATCAGTAGCTTTATTAAGATAATTTTTACCAAAATAATTTAGAAACAGAACTACGAAATAGCATTCATTGGAAAATAAAACTGAACATTGTGCATTATCTGCTGAGTTGGTAAGTAAAGAAAAGAAACTATTATTCACTTCTTTGTGTACAAAATGAACCCTCATTTCCTAGTTACTTACATACACTTTTGTGTTTCATTGAACTCGTGAATCATTATTATTATTATTATTATTATTATTATTATTATTATTATTATTATAATAAACCTATTTTCCTAAGTTTTAAAAACTACTAATCAACATAAACTCACTACTTACAAAAAGAAATATATCGTTGATAATTTTCTAATGTGACAATTGTATTCAAATCAAGAACTGTTTATTCATATGTGATGTATCAAATTTGTATAACGTAACAGGAAAAAAAGTGAATTTCTTTACATGAAAACACAAATATAATCCTGACTCGAGCATTATATCTCGCAATTCTATTGCATTTTCTGCAGTTTCCATTTACATGCAATTCAGTACGTTTACAAAAACAGTCTGTCACAGATCACCAATGCTTTTTGATGCGAAGGGAATCCCAAACAATTATAATCTAAATTTATTCTAGTAGCTCAATTTAGAATTAAAAACGTCATTGACAAATTGAACTATATTTCGTTACTAAACGGTAATGTCTTTTTTATTTTCCCAATTTATTTCAATTGTAATTTCTCTAAATGTAAAGACCTCTCCCTGATGTCAGATAAGGGACCATTCTCTGAGTGTTACTGTTTTGCCTTAGAATTAATCTGCATTTGTCTTACAAAATACATTTGCCTGAAACTGCACCTGCGTTACTGTCATGGAAAATAATATGTTCACTAACATTTGCTTTTAAATTAACCCTTTGAAGACAATTACTCGTGTAAAATAAATGGCTTCACATGCACTTTGGCTCCAAGAAACTATTTGTGAACATCTTAAATGAGAAACATAGGGCACGAGAGATTTTTTAATATAGCAATTAATTAAAACAAGGAACCCAGAATGATATCTTTCCTTACATTAATTAATATAGAAAGATGTCTTTAATAGTATATTTATAGTGCAACTCAGGCTTATAATTTACATTCCTTTCTGTACATTTTTAGTTATACGTTTGAACCTTATCTCCATTTTAAAGGAGAATACGTCTGACAAAATTTGAAAAGGTTATGCCAGAACTGAACCCAAGGCTGTACGTAGAATCATCATATATGGCATATGAGACATCCCAATCAAGTTTTGGCAGATATTCCTCAAAAAGCGCTACAAACTGAGTAACCAATTTTCTTTAATTAAACAGAAATATGATTTAACGTTGGCCAATATTAAATTAGACTTCTACAGAAAAACTCTATTGACAGTCCAGGCAAGAAATCTGTAAACATGTGGAAATTTGATTTGTTTCATCTCTTTTCGTGATAGTAATTCTTAATCTAGTGAAAATCAACCTCGGGTCTTTGCAATTTTAATCATATTTACGTAAGAACGTACGAATGTGGGCTGCCGATGTTAATAGAAACGTGTCTCCGAAACTGATATTATGGTCGTCTTTTATAAATGTTTGAAAAGAGCCATGTACTGGTTTGATTTTATTTTGTATTATCTAAAAGAATGTTTTTATCAAAAGAAATTCCTGTAGATATTTACGTTTTCACTGGTCGTTCAGTCGCGTATCATGTCCAAGCTAACATGCTTTAACTTGTGTTTAATTTAATCACATAATTATCAAAATTACTGAATACATTCATGGTTGATGATACACTTGAAACTGTTTTGCCGTTCTGTTTGAAATGGAATCTATTGCTTATACCAAAATACACGAGATGAATCAATTTAATCGTTTCTATCTGACTTCCTGAGAAATAGGGAAGATACAAAACAATGTATCGATGTATGGAGGGGACTGGATTAAACATGAATTCTGAAGAAAAAAAAATATTCGACTCCGAAAAAAAAGACATTCTGGGTACACGACTTAAAAATTGTTTTTCTCCGACTAAGGAAAATGCCATGCTTACAGCCAGATAAAGAGTTCAAACACAGCTATCTAAATACCATGCATACAACAGATGAAGAGGTAAAACACAGCTATCATAATGTTGTGTTTTGTTATTGGCTTCTGCCATAATTATTTGTTATGCATGTTAATTTAAACGGAGTAAATTAGCCATTGTCCATAACTGAGGGTAGGAATTTCAGACTACCTGGCTATTCCTTTTAATAAAACAATAATATTACATAGCTAATTTTTGTCTTTCATTGTACATTATATATTAAGATTATTATTATTTACGGGTTCATTTGTTAACGTGCGCCAAATACTCTCTTGAAACTTCACTTTAAACTGTCAGTTATAGAAATATCATTATCATGATATGCAAGATTGTGAAACACTTACCTTCCTTTCGTATCAACCTTGTCATGCATTATAATACGTATCAATAAGAAATTCTAATAATTAACACTATTTTGTGCCAACATCAGATCCTTAACATGAAACCACAAATCAAGGATGTATTTATTGTTTATTTTGATGCAAATGCCATTCGCTGATGAGGTCATGGACCTACCGTCTTCATTAGAGAATATTGTATATGTTTAATAGAGAGTATATGGGGAAATTGATTCATTAAATGACATTGTTCAGATCTCTTAAAGAGATTTATTAATATCGAACGCAAATAGGAACAGATTAAAGCTTTAATTGGTTTCAGCGATCTGTAGAAGTCAACATGTTTTTGCTCTAGGATAGCTATAGACGGAAATAAAGAGCATTTCATTAACGTAAGTCTATTGTAAGAAATGCAGTTTTTAATGATGTATCCAGTGTTGTCATTTTTATTATTCTATTATCTAGACAAAAAATCTAATGCTGCCTTTACACTATTCCATGGATGATCATTTAAAATGAAACCAAGTGTGTCATTCATCCTATTTTTGTATTTTGTTCACAAGATCATGTCTTTATTAAATGCCAAAGACTTTATTCTTTTGAGTTTCCATGGGTTGAAGGTATTTTTTACACTGTTCATGCTTTGCTTAATTTGAATTGGGGGGGGGGGGGAATATATTACGTGTAAAATAGTTTTCAAAGGCCATGGACTTGTTTTCTTATTTGGCTATTTATTTACTACACTGTTTTCTTGTGGGTTTTTGTTTAGTTTTGTTTTTTTTTTGGTTTTTTGTTTTTCTTTTTCTGTTGTTCTTTTTTTTTCGGGGAGAGGGTCGCTTATTACATATTATTTGTGTGTGAAACAACGCTGAACAGTTTCTACCGTACATGCATTAACGGTTCATTAACTGTTTTTCAGCTTAAACCCTGAAGGACTTCCATCAATAGACATACTCTGCCGTTTATACTCACTTTTCATATGTTGTTTCATTTCGTTTCTGCTGCAAAAGGTATTTTTGACATGTGCATTCCAGCTGCCTTAAGTCACAATAAAGCTAAGGTTCTTAAATATTGCTATCAATTACAATAGATCCGATGTAGTCCGAAAACTTTCAAAGGTATAACGAACGAAAACTATTATGTACTGATATGTCAGTCGTATAGAAGGAATAATTGTTTTAAATCCAAATGTCTTGAAGTGAATTCAGGGTAATTTCAAAATGTCCCAAATATTCTTTGAATGCTATTATATGTCCTTTGAATAAACTCACAATAATCCCGCAGAGTTTTTATATAGGTACACAAATGTCCTTTAAAAACTGAATATTCTAAACTAGGTAATTCCAACGGACAACTGTAAATGTGTAAATCTCCTAAACTCCCTATAGGTCCAGTCAAACCTTAAGAATGGTGATTTTTGCGTCTGTTTTATTTAATATAGAAAGATAATGCGTAATTATCAGACTGCTTATACCAAGCTGTCAACGAATTATACGATATTTCTAAATGTCAATAAATCAGCTGATTCAAAGTAGCTAATCAAAAGTTGGACTAGATACTTTCTTATGAGCAAGCCTGACTTCAATTCGCATCACTCATGGCCTATTTATACCGCGTGATGTTTGTCGCAATTCTTGAGTACCTCGACCTTGGAATTATTAATGAAACAGTATACATTTAAAGAGTACAAAAACCATTCATAGGATCTTAGAATTGAAAATGTCATTAAGCAAATGAAACATATATATATATATATATATATATATATATATATATATATATATATATATATATATATATATATATATATATATATATATATACATACCAACTATGATCAGTACTCCCATGATATCTTTATTTTCGCTGGTCTTAAAGGTAATGGAAACATTTTCCGGTATAATATCAGTTTACAATAATCGAATAATACTCCCTTTAAAGCAAATAAAACTTACGTCTGCGAGGAACCATAGCGATCAATATACTTACGAGGCAGAAAGCATCGTGTAAATGAAAAGTTCACGTCAAAATGGATTTTTTTTATTTCTAAATTAAACAGCACCTTTTGTGATACAAACATTTAGATAATTTAAATTAATTTATTTGTCCCGTATATTTTCTTTTTCTAATCCCCAATTTTTAATTAAAACTCGATAATTGAAATAATTCCGTGAGGCTCATTGATGACTTCAACTAATTACAAGTTCCACGACTACTGATAACTGAGATGGACCCAAGCGAAACCAAATCAATATGAAAGTATATGTAAAAAAACGTAGAAACAGGTACAAACTATTCATAGATATTGAAGGTAGCACAGTACCAGCATGTTTCTCCCTAACTTCCGACCCTTTTAAATATTATTTGTCTGTTATTACGATATATGAACTTGTCAATAAAAACAGTTTTTAAGGTTTGGAAATCAATAATTGACTACAAATAGTATGGCTTTCAATGCACAAAATATGATAAAATAAATTAAATATATTTACATAAATGTATTAAACAGGTCACTTCAGCGGCTGTTTTTGTTACTTCTGTTGTGTTACGGTTATTTGTTATTTTCCGTTATGTTACAACGAGGGACGAATGCATTCCCTTGGAAGTATTAGGCACCTGTACATTGCGTCAATGTTTGTAAAATTGATGATTTAATTAAATTGGCAGTATGTAATAATTAAGAGTCCAGAGCAAGTAGACGTGTTTTGTTGAGGATCCATATCTTCCCTGAAGTGCAAGCTAAATTCTGAAGAGCTGGTTCTTTATCGTACCACTTTCAACGTTCTGTTTGCAGATGAGATTTTATATAAGTCGATCGAGCACCCGTTTAGACGATTTATATGAAGATTGTGTCAACTGACATCTTTAAGGAACAGAACACAAACTATTTAGTAAAATTCAAAATTTACATTCATAAAAAACTGTCCATTCGATCAAACCTAGAGTGGTTATTCCAAAAAGAAAAATGAAATTATATATGCTACTGCGACAGACCTGTTGTAGCTCATAAAACATAAATGACGTTTTCCGCAATATAAATGAAAATGCTTATTGTCTAACTCATAATAGATCTCTTTGCAATCTATGCTATATTATTTCATGGACTTCTGTAATATACCCTAATGTAGTCCTACTAGATGTAAATCCGCTATGAAAAGACGAAAAGGATATGACTTTTTTTCCAACAGAGGCCAACGCGCTTCTTCTGAGCTGTTAGAATCCATGTTGTTTACAGGGTTCCTTAAAGTATTTGAGGCTTTTGTAGTTACGGAGATTTAAATAAATAAGTCCAACACATCACTGTATCGCATTTACCCCAAGGTAACTTAAATCTGGGCATACATTCCAGATAACACTTTCAAGATTATGTCAAATGAAATATATATCGATTGCACCAAGAAGTTTTATTTTCGTTCGATTAGAGAAAAGTAAATAGAGATGGTAAGAATGCAGAAACAAACAATTTAGGGATAATTTTCGGAATGCTCTCACAGCTGTCATATAGAAGTGATAAACTTTGAGAGTGGGTGACTGTAATTTTCATGGTATTCATTGCCTTATTTGGTAAAATCATACATGCCTAAGCAAGGTATCATGATTAAATACCAGGAAACTTGTAAATAAATTGTCAAAATTGCATAGCATTTTAAACAATTTAGAATATCACTTTACGTTCGGAATACTCTAATGTCATTGTTCACTCTTCTAAAGGATTTCAGATTTAGTTTAGCACTTAAACAAATGTCTGAAATAAGAGAAGGTCGTGACAATGGCTCGAAACTGAAAAATATTAACCAGTTAATGGCATGTAGATAAATATTAACCAGTTAATGGCATGTAGATAAATATTAACCAGTTAATGGCATGTAGATAAATATTAACCAGTTAATGGCATGTAGATAAATATTAACCAGTTAATGGCATGTAGATAAATATTAACCAGTTAATGGCATGTAGATAAATATTAACCAGTTAATGGCATGTAGATAAATATTAACCAGTTAATGGCATGTAGATAAATGAAAGTACGTTTTGATGACTAGTAAACAGGACATACTATTCGACTTAGATGCAAACATCTTCAACAAATTTCAGACTTAAAGGGGTATTTGATACTTCGCACAAATAATGAAGAATGTAACCCAGCATAATTCAGACATGTAAAAATGCCAGTGACTATAGAATGCATGTCAAATGTAAAAATGCCAGTGACTATAGAATGTATGTCAAATGTAAAAATGCCAGTGACTATAGAATGCATGTCAAATGTAAAAATGCCAGTGACTATAGAATGTATGTCAAATGTAAAAATGCCAGTGACTATAGAATGCATGTCAAATGTAAAAATGCCAGTGACTATAGAATGTATGTCAAATGTAAAAATGCCAGTGACTATAGAATGTATGTCAAATATAAAAATGCCAGTGACTATAGAATGTATGTCAAATGTAAAAATGCCAGTGACTATAGAATGTATGTCAAATATAATCTTTTGCTCAAGAGTTTCAGTTTGCAGAATCCACACAATATTTCTTTGATAAACAAGTAACGCACACTTAAGTTGGTAATGCAAGTGTGCAATTGTACAAAGACAATTGTTGCATGTGCCTTGATTTAAGAAGCTGACTCAATAACAGACTGCAAGGTAGCCTGCTTAAATCAAATAACATTCAACAATAAGTCTACCTCAAAATAATCTTAAAGAATGTTGACGCTCACAAAAAGTATGCCCATGTTGTCTCAGATGTACCAGTGAATATTCAAAACAATAGCAAACTGATCATGTTTAACGTACCAAGGGTAAGTTCTTCAGTGCGCTCTACAATTTTGACAATACAATCAAAGGTTTTTACCTAGGTGTAAATGTATTTTATAGAATACCATAAGAACATAACTTATGGTCAAGCTAATTGTCGATCGACTTTGCATTAAATGTGTTAAGGACTAAATACAACTACTTCTTGAAATCTCGCTATCATGAGTCAAACTTTTCTATACAATAATGATTGCAATTAAAATATGGTTGCTCAAGGATATAGATCCCGAAGATAAATTAGCTAAAATGTTTAGAGTTACTTTATACGAAGATAGTATTGCAGATAAACCAACCAGTTTAGCTTTAAATAGTATACATAAAATAAAACATACCCATCGGTGAGTGCAAAGACGTTAGTGTGCATAATAAAACATACACATCGGTGAGTGTAAAGACGTTAGCATACATAATAACACATACACATCGGTGAGTGTAAAGACGTTAATGTACATAGTAAAACATACACATCGGTGAGTGCAAAGACGTTAACATACATAATAATACATACCCATCGGTGAGTGTAAAGACATTAGTATACATAATAAAACGTACACATTGGTGAGTGTAAAGACGTTAGCATACATAATAACACATACCCATCGGTGAGTGCAAAGACGTTAGTATACATAATAATACATACACATCGGTGAGTGTAAAGACGTTAGTGTACATAATAACACATACACATTGGTGTGTGTAAAGACGTTAGTGTACATAATGACACATACACATCGGTGAGTGTAAAGACGTTATTGTATATAATAACACATACACATCGGTAAGTGTAAAGACGTTAGCATACATAATAACACATACACATCGGTGAGTGTAAAGACGTTAGCATACATAATAACACATACACATCGGTGAGTGTAAAGACGTTAGCATGCATAATAACACATACCCATCGATGAGTGCAAAGACGTTAGTATACATAATAAAACATATCCATCGGTGAGTGTAAAGACGTTAGTGTACATAATAACACATACACATCGGTGAATGTAAAGACGTTAGAGTACATAATAAAACATAAACATCGGTGAGTGTAAAGACGTTAGTATACATAATAACACATACACATCGGTGAATGTAAAGACGTTAGAGTACATAATAAAACATAAACATCGATGAGTGCAAAGACGTTAGTGTACATAATAAAACATACCCATCGGTGAGTGTAAAGACGTTAGTATACATAATAACACATACACATCGGTGAGTGTAAAGACGTTAGAGTACATAATAAAACATAAACATCGGTGAGTGCAAAGACGTTAGTGTACATAATAAAACATACACATCGGTGAGTGCAAAGACGTTAGCATACATAATAACACATTCACATCGGTGAGTGTAAAGACGTTAGTGTACATAATAAAACATACACATCGGTGAGTGCAAAGACGTTCAGCTCTGCTTGAAAGGACCTGCAGAATGGCAGGGCTTTCAATATCCTTCTGCAATAAAGACACAAAAACAATTAAAATCTGTGTTGAAATTGAGCATGTTATTCCAAATGAAATTAAAGTAAAAAATTTACGCATCCATAAACAAGACACAATAAATAAACTTTGAAGTGTCCGTTTTACTATAAAGTACTTACTTGTCTGTAAGATAGTGCGTTTGCGTTGTCAAATAACGCTTTTCATCATCTAGATGAAACAACTTTATGCATCTCATGTTTGTGTGATCTTGGTAAATTCAGTCAATCGTAATTTTTCTTATCGTCTTTGCCTATTGCGAATGATAACATTTTGAAATATAACCCACACAACCTTATGATGGAAACGTCACCCATCTTATCTTTCCAAAGAAAAATACCTTTTATATCCATAGTGTACCCTTGTACTCATCAATAAACTTCTAATTGATTCTGAAAGATCAGTCACATTTTAAGTTACTTTATCTGAAACTAATAGGTTGTTCTTGAACTATTGATTCAAATGTTATAGAATCTCCCAAATTTGCTTCTAACATGCAATTTGTATTGCACTTGTGAGTTAAACTGAGCAAACACGTCATTCAATTACATTTCCTTATTCCCCATAATTTTTGTCCTTCCAACTTTGCCCAGGTAGTCCATGTACCAACTTTGCCCAGGTAGTCCATGTACCAAAATGTAACACATCTGCATGTATTACTGTATATGTAGCGTTCACATTTTGTTGCTGTCGCACTTTTCCACACTAGTCCCCTCTGCATGTAAAGAAACAGAACACCGTTGTCGAGCACGCCTTACTCTATAGCAACACTTATTCTGCTTTAAAAATTCAGACGTAACGATAACTCAGAGCTTCTAAACAATGCTATTCACATCTCCGTTTTCTTCTTTTCTAAGTTTTAACTTACTTTGCCCGTATGAATCTGGTTTCAAGGGAGGCCCCGAAGACGATCTGGAACAGAAAAATCAGAGACTGAGACGTGTTGATATTCAGTACCATTTTATAGCGTAATGTACTTGAACACTGCTACATTATGACAGAAATGATGTCATGACTAATATTAGCAGAGGTAAATATGTTGTTGCATAAAAATAGATATTTTAAAACAAGATTAAACATCTTATATTTAGTTCTGTTAAGAGACAGAGTGTTATGTGTAAGGGTGCTGGGGTTAATGACACACATATGACTATCTTTGTATATATTCACACACACACACACACACACACACACACACACACACACACACACACATGGACATACATTCTCAAACACGCTAGCTATTATCAATAAAGCAAGGTCAAAGTCAAAGTACATTTAATAACGTTTTATTGATTAGACCTTACTTCCAATTGTAAAGATTGTAACTTTTAAAAGCTGACACAAAAATAGGATCATCTTCTGAATGTATTGTAGAATATACATTGTGTCTGCGGCGCAGGAAATGAGTATCATCATAGTCTCAATAATAATAATAATAATAATAATAATAATAATAAGAAGAAGAAGAAGAAGAAGAAGAAGAAAAGAAGAAGAAGAAGAAAAATATTAATATGGACATTAAAGAGAATCTGCCAATAGTAGACAGCTCAAACTCAGAGCATCCGCGAGCCAGGACAACTAGGGGCGAATGTCACAAGGCGTGGTTTCTAAATTATAAATCTTTTTGAATGCTATAAATGCTGCCAACGTGCTTCATTATCAACTTACAGATAAAAAAAAAAACTTTCTTGTTGCATTTTCTCAAGCAAGATCAATCATATAAACTATCTGAATATAATATATAAAGAATAACTTGCTATCAAATGTGAATTAAATTAGGTGAGTCAACATTTTAAATTTGTTTGGTGTGAAAATAATGTCATTTTCACATATGCGTTTCTTTTTAGCATTCTATATCAGCAAATATGATTGAATTGTTATGAGTATATACCATAGATGTTGGATGTAACATTTTATTTCGCGCAAGAGAGAGAGAGAGAGAGAGAGAGAGAGAGAGAGAGAGAGAGAGAGAGAGAGACAGACAGACAGACAGACAGACAGACAGGGAGCTTTTTATGTCGGAAAATTGGTTAAATTAAGGAGTAAGAAAATATTCAAATGCATTGAATTGTGCTTATCATCTTTTGCAAGCATTGATGAATGTGCTAAAGTTTGACAAACATTCGCATTCCTTGTTATGCGTAATTTGCCGGCAAGAGGCATAATTTATGAACTAACTTCCTTTTAATTACATGTGTATTTACTTCCTTTTAT
>JAECUM010054232.1:0-25802 GCA_016617855.1 Megalonaias nervosa
CAGTGAAAAATATGATTTTATTTTATTCATCTCTTCATTAATTAACGGAATATCGTGAAAAACTACTATCTTATGTTCGGACGAATCAAATTGATTAACTGGAACAAGTTCTTCTGGTTGTTTGATAATAAAAAAATCTTCACCAGCATCAAGATCATCACGAAGTCTGTTATTATTTTCGTTAAGTAGCTCGTACTTATCTTGCTGTGGATTAATTGTATAAATATAAACTCGATCGTAGTTAAAATTATCTCCGAGAAGTAAATTCATAAGTAAATTTGTTTTTCCCGACCCAGTTCGTCCAACAGTAAGATAATGGCAATCTGGAAGTTCATTGTTATGTTCATGTTTCACCAACCGCTCTGTATCAAAATTTAATATCGGTGACGACGTTGTCGTTAACTTTGCCATTGTTTGTTATACATTTTATGTTATATCAAATAAATAATGAGCCATTATACAAAATTTGGAACAACATTAGGAGATTCATCAGCTGTAAGTACAATAACAAACGGCAATATTGATTTATCTGGTTACCTGAAAAACTCTGGCGACACAATGACAGGAAACCTGTCCATGTCAAATCAGCGAGTAACAGATTTAGAAATAGATTATCCGCCAATAAATGTTGTTGATACACAAGCTGTTAGTTATAAAAAAACTAAAATCCGTCGACGGTAATAAACTAGATAAATAAGCGGCAACTTAGATATGTCAGGAAAAAAACTTATAAATTTAGAGACTGGATATCTACCAGCAAACTTAAATCAAAGTCAAGCGGTGAGTTATTTACAACTAAAATCCGTCGACGATAATAAGTTGTCACTGACAGGCGGAACTTTAAGCGGTAACTTAGATATGTCAGAAAAAAGAAAAAAAAAATTGGAGACCAGGTATCCGCCAGCAAACTTAAATTATATGCAAGCGGTGAGTTATTCACAGTTGAGGTATGTGGGTGATAAAAATTTGATAAAATCGGCGGAACGGTCATAGGCAATATTAACATGTCGAGTAGAAAAATTATAAATTTAGAGACTGCATATCCGCCACAAAACTTAAATCAGACACAAGCTGTAAGTTATGCACAACTAAAATCTGTTGATGATAATAAACTTAACAAAGCCGGCGATACAATGACAGGTAATATTAACATGTCAGGTCGACGAGTGTTAGGTTTAGAAACTGTATATCCGCCAGAAAATTTAAATCAAACACAAGCCGTAAGTTATGCACAACTAAAATCTGTTGACGATAATAAACTTAACAAAACCGGTGACACAATGATAGGTAACCTTGCAATGAGTATTAACTCAAAAGTAACTGGACTACCAACAACCTCACCACAAACCGATGCTGATGCTATTAGTTATGCTCAGTTAAAAGAAGAACTTAACCCATATTTTAAGAGATCTGGTGGACCAGTGACAGGCAATATAAACATGAGAGACAAAAAATAACTACTACATATGTTCCAGTTAACTTTAATGATCTGACAAATAAAGCTTATGTTGATAGTCTCTCTAGTGGTATAAAACGAACTAAAAATAATGTTGGATATATTCCAACACTGTATAAAGCAACTGACAACCGGGCCGGGTTTGAGGTAAGCGCATCAGCATATTATCCTGAAAATTATCCTTATTAAACTTTCTCTGATAGACATGAGTGGACGACCAACGGAGACGTTCAACATTTTTTTATTAAAATTAAATGTCTTACTGAAGTTGCAATTTGGCAATTTCATTTGCGCGGCAGATTAAACTCTAGTGTTGGTCGAATTTATAATTGGCAATTGGAAGGATCAAAAAATGATATCGACTGGACAACATTATATAGTATAACAGACACTTACATTTCAACAACACAATATTTTATAATCCCGACAGAAAATATCGTTAACAAGTACTTATATTTTCGAGTTAATGTTTTTGCTGCTGAACATCCATTTCCAGGACTAACAGCATTTCAAATATATACACTTGATGATCAAATTTAATCTAATGCTATAAAATAATGTCGGAACCACCAATTATAACTGTTGCGAGGGAATTTTATGATAATATTTTTAACCCAGACAAATATGTTAAGGATGTATCATTAGCGGCACGTGCAATAAATGCCATGAAAAATTTATACCTTCAATGATAAATTCTCCATTGTTAGAAGGAGAAAAAAATTTTGCTCGTGTTATACATATGCGAAGACCACAACTGAGAGAAGCATTAGGAAACTTTGATATTATAAGCGGATACTGTCATCCTGATGATTGTCTGGAGGAACAAAAACAAGTTGGAATCCTGTTAAAAAAATATTGCTCGAGCTTGATTCTGGAAATATAAATTTGATAATGCTATCAGGTTTATTAAAAGCACGAGTATCGCAGGTGGAAAAAAAAATGAACGATACCTATGATCGTCTCCACAAGCTATCAGAATCTAGGATAATAGTAATAAAAAGAAACAGGAAGTTATATAGTAGTTTTTCTAAACGAAACATTTTTAAGCATCTCGGCATGTACTACCACGATAAAGAAACCTTAATTAAAATCGTTACTATGACACCAGACGTAGAGTTACTTATTAAAGCGTACTGAAACGCAATTTTGCCAATGATACGTAAAAAAGACCCAGAATTTGAGCCGATTATTGTTGATAAGTCTCTAAAAATAATCAAAGATTTTGATGATGAAATTAGTGATCTTAATGATATTGAGCGAGAAAAGTTTTTTGATCAAGTCGATCAAACAAATTTGGAAGTAAAAATTGATTCTTATTACAACGTAAGTGAAGAAGATGATATTCCATTTCCATCAATCCAGCGCTCTAAGCAATTGTTATTACGAAATTATTACAATGAAGTCGAGAAAATACTCACAAAACAATATGAAAAATTAATGTTAAAAGTAGCTTCTGCTATTGGTCTGCTAAAAATTGAACTAAAATCACTCAAAAAATTGATGCTAGCAAATTTTGTTGTCGCATATGCAATTATCAGACAACATCTTGTTCTCAAAAATTTCCCGTTCGATCAAATAAGCTCGGTATTAGGGTATATTGATAAAACAGAAAGCGAATACAATAATTTAGTGAATGAAACATATTTGTATGAACGTGAAGTAGGAAATACTTTTGACTCATACGATTGGTTAAAGAAACAATATGTATTAACAGATGAACGATATAAGAATACTTCGTCAGATTTTTATGATAAATACAGAGAGTTTATAGCTGATCCTATCAATAATAAGTTCCCCGAGTTTCTTGATTCGATTGCTGGTACCAGAACTTTTGTCTTTGTGTAAAAAAACTGTATAATGAAAAACATATCATCGACTTCAATCATATATCAGAAAAAAATCAAAACAAGATGTTGACCCACTATTTCAATATTACAAATTTTATCATAAAAACCTCTGGTGTGTAAAAGAATGTTATAAATACTACCTTAGAATACTTCGAGTAATATCATATTTACCATTGTTAATGACTAGCTCTGGTATAATCTCAAGTGGAGCATTATTAAATCCGTTTTTGTTTTTGTTAATAATATCTGGTGTCGGTGTCTCTCTTTCAACACTTGTAAAAACAATTGAACCTAAACTTGAAACTAACAAAAATTCTTGTAAAACAGCAAGTATAACTTACAAAAAATTACTTGATCAAACACGATCTTATTTGCGAGGTGTAAAATATGATATGGACGATTTAATACGTGAGTTTCGTATTATTGACAGTATGTTAACGGATATCCTACCAATGAGAGTCAGAAGGTATGAAAAAGATTGGTTACAACAGTAGTAGATCATTATCAATAAATGTCATTGGATCATCTGACTAACCTCATCTCTCCAAACTTTGAGGAGGGGGTGAGGGTTCTGGTCTAGAATCCTCTTTGGGTTTCAAAATTTCATCATTTTCTGAGATAAAAATTTGGAGGAGGGTGGTTTTTTGAGGGAGAGGGGGTCTCTGAGGTGGTGAAAAAATGTCAGAATATATTTATTTTAGAGGGGGTGAGGGTTTCTGACCTAAAACCCTCTTTGGTTTTAAAACCTTAATTACTCTTACTACTTTGGTTATCATTGTTTCTATGATTTTGCATATGGAGTTTGTTAGTGAGATGTTTCTGTATGAGGTAACTAATTTAGTGTCTTTTCCGGGTTTTGGTATTGGTATGACGCTTGCTTCTTTCCATGTTGTTGGTATGTTTCCTGTTTTCCATATTTGATTTATCATGTCTATTGCTATTCGTTGTATGTTTGTTGGTAGTTGTTTGTATATGGTGTATCAAAGGTTATCTTCAACTGGTGCGATGGGTTTTTGTTTTGTAGGGCTTGTTTCGATGTTTAAATTTTCTACATGCATTTTCTTTTAAATTTTGATATTTGTTTCAACAATGTTGATATATATGGAGTTGTAGTTCAAGCTTTACAATAATAATAATAATAATAATAATAATAATAATAATAATAATAATAATATTGTATTAACAAAATTAATTATTAAAAGAAAATGCATGCATGTACATAAATGTGTGTGTGTGTATTGTTTATAAGAAATTTCTTGTGAGATTATAAAGTTTTAGTTACAATTGCTTATTTGCATTTTTACTCAGTACAGTTGGTGTATATATATATATATATATATATATATATATATATATATATATATATATATATATATATATATATATATACAGGCGTATATATATATATACATACATATATATATATATACCAACAACAACTTCTAGCAGAACTGTGAGCAGTGGACTCGTGTAACAACACCTCTGCCTTCCCTGGATCGAGATAAGTCAGTAGCAAAATAAATACTGGTGAAATACAGTGAGCATAATGACCAGTCATACAGTATACTGTGATGAGTACCATAATATGTACTAAGACTAATCACATTCCATCACAATTTCAAGTGCACAGTTTTACTGAAAAATTCAGTCAAATATTGCATCCAGCTGTTTATTAAAAATGTCAGATATTCCAACAAATATCATTGCAGTACACTGAGATTAGGTTCCACTTAGCAGTTATTTTTGAGAGAGTGACCAGTATTAGATCACAGCGGAGAGAATGTTGACTTACCTCTGTGCTACTTTTATGTACTGTGACTGAAAGTTCTACATGTGGTAATTATGGAAACTATGCACTAACTACAACAGACCGCTATTAATATGGTTACTCCCATGTGCTTGAAAAATGAGCGGGAACTAATCCAAGTATACTACCTTTAGTAGCAGCTTTTTAAATAGGGAAAATAAACTTTGCCAGACTAGACAGTACCAACTTCTGAAAGTACGATGAATCAAATAAAAAAATAAAAAATATAAAAAATTTAAAATGTTATTGGTTCAGTATTTTTCAATTCGTCTCTAAAATCCAAAAAGTGAAAATGATCAATCAGAGCTAGAGCTGCAGTGTGAGAGGTGAACATCTGAAGTAAGCCCAAGCTGTATACTCTATAACCAAAATTACGCACATCAATTTTACACTAAATAATGTGAATTTAAAGTTATTTTAATAATTCCAACGATATACATGGTCATTTTTTAAATAACTAGAAAAAGCAACCAGGAATATTGGACATGTTTTCCTTGTAAATCAAACCCCTTCCAAAGTGCGAAACTGTGATTCATCAAAACCTAGTTTTTTGATGAATCACAGTTTAGTTCAAAATTCATCAAAGTCACATTCACAAAAGTTTTTCATACACAGCATTCAGATGCAAAACGAAAAAGGCAAAAGCTCTAGCAAGAATTCATTGAAGGGACAGACACTCGACGGACCAAGTGAAATCTAAGACGAAGCCATTCCTTCTTTTAACAGCGAAGTGTTGAAAAGATATCTGATATTCTTGAATTACCTATGTCAATGTGACGGTTCATTCAGGACGATTTTCAAAAACAAGTTTTATTAATCAATTATGAATAATAAATAACTAATATGAGAAATTGATAACTAGGTCCCTCTAAATAAGCAGGGTCAATACAAATGTATCGTTTCTGGTATTAGATAAATTTCAGAACAGATAGCGATCGGTTAGTAAAAATTAAGACCAATAGAATACAATATATGATATATAGACAAAACTGAAATTGTTTTGTGTTCCGAGTGTGCGGAAAGAATGAGTTTGATACGATGTAGGAATGTACGTGGCCATCAGGCTGAGACTATGTTCTTACGAGCTCTTACAACTGACTCGGAATAAAGCACGTATGTGGTTTTTTTTATTTATTACATATCCTCTTTTTAAAAATAATTTAATGTATACTTAAAAAAGGTCAGGCATTTGGCGTTTTATGAAAGAGATTGTTAACCTTCTGAAATACCCAAATGTACATAACCGGCGTTAAGAATAGATATATATTGTGTCGTTGAGCCATCGGTCTCTTTGAATTGTAGATATGATGATTTTACTCATCAGCTTTCAAATTTCAAAATGATGTGTGGGATATATGAATGGATTTAAACTGCAGTCAGAGGCATGTGGAATTTTTCCTTCCTTCTCAAACGGAACATAGGTTTTTGACCAATAAGTGACCTTTTTCGTACACCCTACTTACGAACATAGGTTTTTGACCAATAAGTGACCCTTTTCTTACACCCTACTTATTGAATAAACACCACCTACTTCCAAGCAAAATTAGTCTCAAATTTCACAGACTAAAAGCAATTAAACATATTCAGTTTTAATGTACAGTACTTAGAAAATCTCTATTTTATGTACTTGTTTAATACAAGAAATTATTGTTGCATTTAACTTAAAGGTCATAACCTAACCGTAAAGCTACAAGAAGTCTAAATTTCGGTCTCCTTTGAACATGCGCAGGAAAGGTTTATTATTCATTTGGATGCTTTCAAGAAGAAAGTTGTTGTTCTTGTTCGTTTTTTTCTCTTTCTCTTTGAAAATAAACATACACTTCCCTGCAAATGCTCTCGTGATTAAAAAGTCTCGACCACATCGTACCAGGATGTAATTCTTATAAATTCTTTTCACTCTAAACATCCGCAGCTTTCTCTGAATGTCTACCTTTGTTTCAAATGTTTGTCGGTTTTATTTCCAGAATTTTACTAAACAAATTCGATTCGTCAATAATATTAATGAATAAATTGAAAGTTCGTCCAATTAAACTTTCCGCTTAAAAAATATTTAAAACCGAATTCTGCCGACTATATTCTTGAAACTCTAAAACTGAAATAGATTTTTAAGTGAATTTGGAATTTTAGATGATTACATTTTGGAATATCTCTTATTTGCGTTTTTCTTTGGAGTAGCTGGAAACGAGTTCGACGGTTCACAAAGTTTTCAGTTTCTTAAACCTTTTTGTTTAAGGTCGTTACGCCGAGAATTCAGCAGTTTGTGGCAGTTAAAAAAACTCATTTGAAGTTAAATGCAGTAGCCTTACTTACTTAATTATATTTATAGTTGTGTTGCATTTATAAGGAAAATCTGGTTTATGGTACAAACGACCCGGTTTCATTAAAGTAGCGAGGTAGACATCAGTTTAAGAGTCTAATTAAAACATAGGGAAAAGTTTTCTGCGAATGTTGGGACATTTCTAATATTTTCTCACCCATGCGACAGAGGAATCTAGCTGTTTTGCTAACCTTACTTTTTTTTAAATCTCAATCTGGTTGTCTCAGACAGGTCGTCTCAGTCAAGGTGTCCCCGCGCTTGAAACTACTTTTAAAAAATGAAACCTTTGTTGTCTTCTGCTATGCCTGACGTAGTTGTTCGAAAATCAAACAACTACAACAACAACAAATATATAACAAAACAACATAGTAACTCAAGGTCTCTCCATTTCTGAGAACACACCATACAAAACATTTCGAGAGAGACAGACACACACACGCACACGATGTCTAGCATTTTGGTATTATGCTATACTTCGTTGTACACAGCATGGTCAGTTTTATCCTATCCGCAGTCCTGACTCAGCACATTTTCAGGTCAGCGTCATTAAATGTAGCTAAAGCTACTTAACTAGTTTTAAATACTTCGTGTAAAACAAATTATATACTGTTAGCTACATTTAATGACGCTGATCTGAAAATTGACTGTGCTACAGATAGGATAAAATTCTCAATGCTGTGTGAAATGAACTATGACAGGAAACACTGATCTATGCACATAGACTATAGACCTATACACTTGATAGTCTTTCAACGCTCTTAACAACTACAGAAAACTTAGTAACAGCCAGAAATGTGTTATGTTAAACATGCTTTATTCTAATTTTGTTAAGCATCTCCATTGCGCCCAAGTTGAATAAAAAATATACCTACAATATTTAATGACAAATAATGGACTTACCAGCCAGAAGGAATCATTTATCCGTCAACACATTAATCCATAAACAAATTTCACTGTAACACTTGCCATATTTCCAAGACAGAAAAATAAATTTTCAAAGAATCCGTGAACATGAAAGTTTAGCACATGGTTATGAGCTGGGGTCCATATTTGGAGGGTCTTTTATACACGGGGGTACTTTTACAATCAATATTAATTACAACACAAGTATGTCACAAACAGTTTCACCTCCTCTAAAGAAAAGGAGAGTCATATATGATAGTGACACGGATCTCTAACACGGACACTCATGCTACATGTATATACACTACAACAGAGCTGTGGGCCCAGTATCGTTTCATTATGTACAATATAATTTTCTAAATTGGAACTGATGAAAATGAAACATTTTCTTGTAATAAATATTAACTATTTATTGTTAATTTCATATAACATCCATATATTAAATGTGACAATACCTAAAAAGTATGCAACGTTTAATGTTGTTATTTTCGTTGGCTCCCGCATAAAAACTGTGTACTTCGGATGACACGTCACGCCACAGTAGTCATTAACATATTTGTATTAATGCACCGCATGTAAACATTGGCGCGTGAACTATATTGCACAAGTAAGTAGTTCTTTCTTACTTTAAAGGATAATATTGGGTGAGAAAAATAATCTACGTTGAGATTTGGACCGAGACAAGGGAATCCCAGTCGCGGGGTACATTATATGTTTCCCCATGAGGCTAGCGGAGTGGGGAGGCATATAATGTATCCCCGCGACTGGGATTTCCTTGTCTCGGTCCAAATCCCAACATAGATTCTATGTGTTGAATCTTGACATGACCCCGAGACTGTCTTACACTGTCTGGATTATTAAAACTTTCAATGCAAAATTTCAGAGACAAAGTACTTGCTCTCTCTCTCTCTCTCTCTCTCTCTCTCTCTCTCTCTCTCTCTCTCTCTCTCTCTCTCTCTCTCTCTCTCTCTCTCATGTTTTGAGTCACTTGTCACTTTGCTTCATCTGTGAACTCATTGTCAAACATTATGTCCAAAATATTGTCAACCTCAACCAAGTCCAATTTCTAGACGGTAGATAACTGTGAAATGCCCATACACTGCTCATCGCGACTTGGGTACTCTCCCTTTATCCCCATCGGCAAAAGCTCCCATTTTAACTTGATTGACATTTTTTAATAATTTAAAATGTATAGCAATAAATAAATCCCGATATTTTTTGTGGACTATCAGTGAATACTTCAAGTTGTAAAAGTAGCTCCATGCTGAGTATACGGTAGTAAATCACTGATTCAACATCTGTAGCGAACGCCTTATCAGCCATATAAGATTAAATGGGTATTTAATAAAGGCTAAAGTCTACATGCTTTATGGGTGTTCGATCTGAAAATATGAAACAAGGAACAAATGTTACGTTGTTGTGCAATGACAATTGTGAACATGGAGAGAATGTCGTGATGACATTTGAAATATGGAGAGAACATGTTAGAAATCTGGGCATGCAGCACACACTGTTTGGATATACTATAGGACACAGAGAGAAAGGAGCTTACGAATTCCTTTGATCGAACTGTTTTTCTGCCAAATGATGAAAGGGAAATCAGCAAAATTGTTTCACCAGAAAATGTGAACAAGCAGAGTAGGCATGTACCAGTTCGAGAATAATATTATATTACAAATAACGAGCACTTTCTACTTCCACTGAACAGTCCGAACAAATGTTTTCCTCTCGAATAATATCTTCGTACAACATAAAACACGTCTGCAGACTTAAAACAGGAACACAAATTGTCTATTTGTGTGACCTAGCCCAACCGATCGGAATCTACTGAATTCTTCTAGAATAGTCCAGTGAAGCAATTAAGTCTTATTATTAAGATTATTATTAGTAAGTGTCAACACATACACCAGCATCTATTTATAGATCCTATGTAATTCTACAGAATAAGATCACGTAGGCAAAATCGAACTAAAGGTATTCTTGACAATGTATTACCATGACTCTATCCTCTACAACGTCCACTGAGGGACAACTCGGTGGGACCCCTTCTCCGCCCAGAGAACTGAGATTGTTCCACGAATATTCGCCTCAGCGCTAGTACACGAGGACTTCGTAATTCATGCACCTCTCTTAGTGACGGTTATAACATAGCCTGTCAAACCCAGCGATCAAACATTCAGGTTATTTGGGATCCCATATCAGCAAATGGGGGGACCTGGCCCATCTCAGGGCCAGTATCTCGGTTTTAGAAGAATGCTTTGGTTCAACAAGTCCAAAAACAACTTTCAGATGAGCGAAGCTTTGTCTCTTCAGGAACGTTCCGCTGGAGACGAATACCATAATGAAGGCAATTCGATCGCGCTGTCATGCTTACCATCACCTCAGATGTTGTCAGTTACTTCAGAAGGCAAGGTAGAAAAAAGTGCCCAGGCCTCTGGCTTTCTGTTTGTGATCTTCAAAGTGCATTCGTCCACAAATCTATATTCCAGTCCGCCACACCCCAGGCAGACTCAAGCTCTTATCGGACTCACCGTCCCGACAGAATCAACCAATCCTTACGGCATGGTCCTTTAACTCCTCGGTCTTAAGTTGACCCATTTTGGACCTCCTTGTGACGAGGATTGTCAAGCTCTGGACCAAAAAGTCTTGCCAGCTACTAGCATAGAATGTGAGCGCAACTGTTTCCTAACTGACATCATCCAAGCGTGAGACTGAGACCAAATGTTAACCTCAAAGACCTGTCATTCCAGATCATCTTTATTAGAAGCGCAAAAGTCTACCTTACTGGATCGTTTAGCAGATTCGCAACGAAGTGGTTTCTACTTCCGTTAGATCTGAGGGAGTGATACATTATCCTCAAAACCTTGGCCCGTATCATGTAATAACCCTTGCCTGTATATTACATAATATCATGTACTAACCCTTGCCTGTATATTACATTATATCATGTACTAACACTTGCCTGTATATTACATAATATCATGTTCTAACACTTACCTGTATATTACATAATATCATGTACTAACACTTGCCTGTATATTATGCTAAAATGAAAGCAGCTTAAAATCAATTTTCCAGTAAGAGGTCAGTATTACATTTATGACTTTAAAGCAGATTGGAGACGGCACGAAATTCGGGATAAGGGCAGGCAATTTACTGATTCTCCAAACTAATTATGATTTGGTAACGTATTTGAAGAAACAACCAATCTTTAAAGAAAAATATGTTTATTTAATAAAACTTTGAGGAAAAATATGTTTATTCAGTAATATTGGGTCAATCGCAATACGGTTACATTCGTCCAAGGCCTCCTCATAATTACATTCCTGGATAGTTAAGTGTATATCTGCTCCAGCAGTAGCTGACGATTGACTGTAATTGGTGCCTGCTCTCCAGTCTGATCCAGACCTGGACATGCAAACGCCAATTTTGCATTTTTTTTTTTGGATAAAATGAGCCAAAAAAAACCATCTTTTGTTAGTTTGGAAGGGCTGGTGTTGCGATGTTGTGGCTGTACTCCTAAAGTGATATATTCAAGCTTATACTTAACCTTAAGATGGCTGTGATATCGGTGCCAGATCTTAAAGATTTCTGCAGTTAATTCGGGTTTGGGTTTGGTATTTTACGGCACAGCAACACAAATAGGTTACCTAGTGCCGAGGAAATTACAATAAAGCGCCATGACCAAGGGAACACCATGCTTATCAGTCAATGAGTCAATGCGACTCCCAAATTTAACTATCCTAGCCTTAAGGGCAAGAGAGCTTTTGGCGTGATCCTGCTTTCATCGCGTGTCGTCTGTCAGCGATTTCAGACAAAACTACGGAAACAATTTTAACTAGATTTTACAGAAAGATATTATGAATGATAATGAATGCTATCAAGTATATGATGCGTTACTAAGATAGGAACAAGTTCATAGTATTTTCCATCTTACAAATTGTATTTATTTTTAAGAATATAGAGATAAATTTACTGTAGAAATAAAACGGAAGAATTGTATGCCTTTGAAGTGATCAATACAAAAATTCACAATTTGAAATGACCTGGTAATGATGACATCCTCAGTTTGACTTTGTGAATAGGTTTCTACTCTCATCTAATTTGAAGTTAATTTTCAAAGGTAGATGTCTTTTGTAGTTAACATATTATCTTGGCTTTCAAATTCAAGCGTGCAAATGTAACAATTTACATTCCTGAAGATAATATAAATCTCAGACCAATTCAATCTCAGAGTCACATATTTAATTCAGCTGACAAATTCTCAGAAACGGAAGACCACAAAATGAATTTAGCTCCACTAATACACCATCTGTTTCATCTTTTAATCGTAAAAACAAAAATCAGGACGCGAGATCACAGGAAATTGAAACTTTTGAAGTATTTTTTTCTGAGCAAAGGAAAATGGCGCTAAACATTTATGTACCAAATGATTGATTCAATACAAATTTGATTGTGAAGACTGAAATCGTGTGATCTCCAGGCTACAGCGTAGTATTACACGTGTTCATCGTGTGATAACAAGTCTTGATCGTCGTATTACACGTGTTCATCGTGTGATCTCAAGGCTAGAGCCCCATATTACACGTGTTCGTCGTTGATCTCCAGGCTAGAGTCTCGAATTACACGTGTTTGTCATGTGATCTCCAGGCTAGAGCCTCATATTACACGCGTTGATCGAGTGATCTCCAACCTATAGAGCATCGTTCTACACGTGTTCATCTTGTGATCCCCAGGCTAGAGCGTCGCATTGCACGTGTACATGATGATTTATTCTTTGGTCGATCCTTGTCAAAATGTTACTCTTATATGTCGATAGGAGAAATCTGTTTTCGAACAATACAAAGAGTGTGTTTTATCTCGAAGTAAAATGTGAGACAGAGAAGTCGGAAATTTGTTTTATCTCTTAAATATAATACTGATATTTTTTCTGTGTGAGATAAGTGTCCCACATGAACCTTAAGTCTGAGAATGCTATTGCTAGATATAAAACTAAAATATGAGATGGAGAAGTGAGGAATTGGTATTATCTCGGTAAGAAAAGAATGATAATTTAGCCCTGTGAGATAAGTATCCCAGATGAACCTTAAGTCTGAGAATGGCATTGCTAGATCTCAAAACTAAATCAGTGATGGAGAAGTCAGAAATTTTTATTATCATTGTAAAAAAAGAAAGCCCTAATCATTTAGGTCGGTGAGACAAGATCTCATATGAATCTTAAGTCTAAGAATGGCATTTCTAGATCGCAAAGTAAAATATGGGATGAAGAAGTGAGAAAGTTGTATTATCTCTGCAAGAAAAACTGATAATTTGAGTCTGTGAGATAATATCTCTGGTGAATTTTAAATCTGAGGATATGATTGCTTGATCTCAAAGTAAATTATGAGATGCAAATATCAGGTATTCGTATTCTCTGTAAAATAATACCAATAATTTAAGTCGGTGAGACAAACCCTATCTGAAACTTATGTCTCAGAATGGGGTTGCTTCATTTTAAAATAAAATATGAAATGGAGAAATAAGATATGTGAATTGCGTCTGTAAGATCATACTGATAAATAATCTCTACTGAACCTTCCCTCCGAGTATAGGATTCCTGTATGATAGTCGGTAATCAAAATGCACTATATACCTTTTTCTATTAACAACTAAAAATATGGAGTATGAAAGTTCAGCAGTACTTGGCGCGACGCTTGGGACATCACAAACTATCCAGGAAGAAATGTCTAATTGGTTTGCATGTGGCGATGTGTTTTGTATTTTCCTTAAAATATAAATACCTTTAAATTGTTTGTTTTTTCTTGACTGTTTACAGTCTTATTATCCATTTTATAGTAAGTTTTGATTGTCATACATCTAAATTATAAAGGCTACATAGTTCTATAAGTACAAAACCGCCATTATTCACACATTATAATGGCTGCATAGTTCTATTAGCATCAAACCGCCATTATTCACACATTATAATGGCTATATAGTTCTATTAGTACAAAACCGCTATCATTCACATATTATAATGACTACATAGTTCTATTAGTACAAAACCGCCATCATCAAACATTATAATGGCTACATAGTTCTATTAGAACAAAACCACCATCATTCACACATTATAATGGTTACATAGTTCTATTAGTACAAAACCGCCCTCACCACACATTATAATGGCTACATAGTTCTATTAGCATCAAACCCCCATTATTCACACATAATAATGGCTACATAGTTCTATCAGTACAAAACCGCCATCATTCACACATTATAATGGCTACATAGTTCTATTAGTACAAAACCGCCATGATTCACACATTATAATGGCTACATAGTTCTGTTGGCACAAAACCACCATCATTCACATAATGTGTGATGATGGCGGTCTTCTACTAACAGAACTATGCAGCCATTATAATGAGTGAATGATGGCGGTCTTGCACTAATAGAACTATGTAGCCATTATAATGTGTGAATGATGGCGGTTTTGTACTAATAGAACTATGCAGCCATTAAAATGTGTGAATGATGGCGGTTTTGTACTGATAGAACAATGTAGCCATTATAATGTGTGAATGATGGCGGTTTTGTGCTAATAGAACTATGTAGCCATTATAATATGTGAATGATGGCGGTTTTGTGCCAACAGAACTACGTAGCCATTATAATGTGTGAATCATGGCGGTTTTGTGCTAATAGAAACATCTGGCCGCATAGTTCTAGCAACATCAAACCGTAATTATTCACACATTATAATGGCTACATAGTTCTATTAGTACAAAACAGTCATCATTCACACATTATAATGGCTGCATAGTTCAATTAGCACAAAACCGTCATCATTCACAGATTATAATGGCTACATAGTTCTATCAGCATCAAACCGCCATTATTCACACATCATAATGACTGCATAGTTCTAGCAGCATCAAACCGCCATTAATCACACATTATAATGGCGACATAGTTCTATTAGTACAAAACCGCCATCATTCACACATTATAATGGCTACATAGTTCTATTACCACAAAACCGACATCATCACACATTGTAATGGCTACGTGGTTCTATTAGTACAAAACCGCCATCATTCACAGATTATAATGGCAACATAGTTCTATTAGCATCAAACCGCCATTATTCACACATTATAATGGCTGCACAGTTCTAGCGGCATCAAACCGCCATTATTCACACACTATAATGGCTACATAATTCTGTCAGTAGAAAACCGCCATTATTCACACATTATAATGGCTACATAGTTCTATTAGTACAAAACCGCTATCATTCACACAATTTAATGGCTGCATCGTTCTAGCAGCATCAAACCGCATATTCACACATTATAATGGCTACATAGTTCTATCAGTACAAAGCCGCCATTATTCACACATTATAATGGCTACATAGTTATATTAGTACAAACCGCCATCATTCACACATTATAATGACTACATAGTTCTATCAATAGAAACCCGCCATTATTCCGACATTATAATGGCTACATAGTTCAATTAGTACAAAACCGCCATCATTCACACATTATAATGGCTACATAGTTCTATTAGTGCAAAACCGCCATCATTCACACAATTTTATGGCTACACAGTTCTATTAGTACAAAACCGCCATCATTCACACATTATAATGGCTAAATAGTTCTATTAGTACAAAAAAGTCATCATTCACACAATTTAATGGCTACATAGTTCTATTAGTACAAAACAGCCATAATTCACACAATTTAATGGCTACATAGTTCTATTAGCACAAAACCGCAATTATTCACACATTATAACAGCTACATAGTTCTATTAGTGCAAAACCGCCATCAGTCACATAATAATGGCTACATAGTTCTATTAGTACAAAACAGCCATCATTCACACAATTTAATGCCTACATAGTTCTATTAGTACAAAACAGCCATCATTTACACAATTTAATAGCTACATAGTTCTATTAGAAGAAAACAGCCATCATTGACACAATTTAATGCCTACATAGTTCTATTAGCACAAAACAGCCATCATTGAGACAATTTAAATGGCTACATAGTTCTATTAGTACAAAACAGCCATCGTTCAAATAATTTAATAGCTACATACTTTTATTAGTGCAAAACAGCCATCAGTCACACATTATAATGGCCAAATAGTTCTATTAGTACAAAACAGCCATCATTCACAAAATTTAATGGCTACATAGGTCTATTAGTACAAAACAGCCATCATTCACACAATTTAATGGCTACATAGTTCTATTAGTACAAAACCGCCATCATTCACACAATTTAATGGCTACATAGTTCTATTAGGACGAAACAGCCATCATTCACACAATTTAATGGCTACATAGTTCTATTAGCACAAAACCGCTATCACTCACACAATTTAATGGCTACATAGTTCTATTAGCACAAAACCGCCATCATTCACACAATTTCATTTCTTCATAGTTGTATTAGCACAAAACCGCATTCCTTCACAGAATTTAATGGCTACATAGTTCTATTACCACAAAACCGCCATCCTTCACATATTATAATGGCTACATATTTCTATCAGAAGATAACCGCCATTATTCAGACATTATAATGGCTACATAGTTCAATTAGTACAAAACCGAAATCATTCACACATTATAATGGCTGCATAGTTCTAGCAGCATCAAACCGCAAATTCACACACTATAATGGCTACATAGTTCTATCAGTACAAAACCGCCATTATTTACACATTATAATGGCTACATAGTTCTATTAGTACAAAACCGCCATCATTCACACATTATAATGGCTACATAGTTCTATTAGTACAAAACAGCCATCGATCACACAATTTAATGGATACATATTTCTGTTAGTACAAAATCGCCATCATTCACACATTATAATAGCTACATAGTTCTATTAGTACCAAACAGCCATCATTCACACAATTTAATGGCTACATAGTTCTATTAGTACAAAACAGCCATCATTCACACAATTTAATGGCTACAAAGTTCTCTTAGTACAAAACAGCCATCATTCACACATTTAAATGGCTATATAGTTCTGTTAGTACAAAACAGCCATCATTCACACAATTTCATGGCTACATAGTTTTATTAGCAGAAAACAGGCATCATTTACACAATTTAATGGCTACATAGTTCTGTTAGTACAAAACCGCCATTATTCACACATTGTAATGGCTACGTAGTTCTATTAGTACAAAACCGCCATCATTCACACATTATAATGGCTACATAGTTCTATTAGTACAAAACCGCCATCATTCAAACATTATAATAGCTACATAGTTCTATTAGTACAAAACCGCCATCATTCACACAATTTTATGGCCACATAGTTCTAGTAGTACAAAACCGCGATCATTCACACATTACAATGGCTACATTGATCTATTAGAACAAAACAGCCATCATTCTCACAATTTAATGGCTACATAGTTCTATTAGTGCAAAACCGCCATCAGTCACACATTATAATGGCTACATAGTTCTTTTAGTACAAAACAGTCATAATTGACACAATTTAATGGCAACAAAGTTCTTTTTGTACAAAACAGCCATCATTTACACAATTTAATGGCTACATAGTTCTATTAGAAGAAAACAGCCATCATTCACAAATTATAATGGCTACATCTTTCTATTAGCACAAAACCGCAATCATTCACACAATTTAATGGCTACATAGTTCTATTAGTACAAAACCGCCATCATTCACACAATTTAATGGCTACATAGTTCTATTAGTACAAAACCGCCATCATTCAGACAATTTAAAGGCTACAGAGTTCTATTAGCACAAAACAGCCATCATTCACACAATTTAATGGCTACATAGTTCTAATAGTACAAAACAGCCATCATTCACACAATTTAATGGCTACATAGTTCTATTAGCACAAAACCGCCATTATTCACACATTATAACAGCTACATAGTTCTATTAGTACAAAACCGCCATCAGCGACACATTACAATGGCTGCATAGTTCTATTAGTACAAAACAGCCATCATTCACACAATTTAATGGCTACATAGTTCAATTAATACAAAACAGCCATCATTCACACAATTTAATGGCTACATAGTTCTATTAGTGCAAAACCGCGATCAGTCACACATTATAATGGCTACATAGTTCTATTAGTACAAAACAGCCATCATTCACAAAATTTAATGGCTACATAGTTCCATTTGTGCAAAACAGCCATCATTCACACAATTTAATGGCTACATAGTTTTATTAGTACAAAACAGCTATCATTCACACAATTTAATGGCTGCATCGTTCTAGCAGCATCAAACCGCATATTCACACATTATAATGGCTACATAGTTATATTAGTACAAACCGCCATCATTCACACATTATAATGGCTACATAGTTATATTAGTACAAACCGCCATCATTCACACATTCTAATGGCTACATAGTTCTTTCAATAGAAAACCGCCATTATTCAGACATTATAATGGCTACATAGTTCAATTAGTACGAAACCGCAATCATTCACACATTATAATGGCTGTATAGTTCTAGCAGCATCAAACCGCATATTTACACATTATAATGGCTACATAGTTCTATTAGTACAAAACCGCCATCATTCACACATTATAATGGCTACATAGTTCTATTAGTGCAAGACCGCCATCATTCACACAATTTTATGGCTACACAGTTCTATTAGTACAAAACCGCCATCATTCACACATTATAATGGCTAAATAGATCTATTAGTACAAAAAAGTCATCATTCACACAATTTAATGGCTACATAGTTCTATTAGTACAAAAAAGCCATAATTCACACAAGTTAATGGCTATATAGTTCTGTTAGCACAAAACCGCCATCATTCACACAATTTAATGGCTACATAGTTCTATTAGCACAAAACCGCCATTATTCACACATTATAACAGCTACATAGTTCTATTAGTACAAAACAGCCATCATTCACACATTATAATGGCTACATAGTTCTATTAGTGCAAAACCGCCATCATTCACACAATTTAATGGCTACATAGTTCTATTAGCACAAAACCGCCATCACTCACACATTATAATGGCTACATAGTTCTATTAGTACAAAACAGCCATCATTTACACAATTTAATGGCTACATAGTTCTATTAGAAGAAAACAGCCGTCATTGACACAATTTAATGCCTACATAGTTCTATTAGCACAAAACAGGCATCATTGAGACAATTTAAATGGCTACATAGTTCTATTAGTACAAAACAGCCATCATTCACATAATTTAATAGCTACATAGTTCTGTTAGTGCAAAACAGCCATCATTCAAAAAATTTAATGGCTACATAGTTCTATTAGTACAAAACCGCCATCATTCACACAATTTAATGGCTAGATAGTTCTGTTTGTACAAAACAGCCATCATTCACACAATTTAATGGCTACATAGTTCTATTAGGACAAAATCGCCATCATTCGCACAATTTAATAGCTACATAGTTCTATTAGCACAAAACGGCCATCATTCACACAATTTAATGGCTAGATTGTTCTATTAGCACAAAACAGCCATCATTCACACATTATAATGGCTAGATAGTTCTATTAGCACAAAACAGCCATCATTTACACAATTTAATGGCTACATAGTTCTATTAGTACAAAACCGCATTTATTCACACAGTATAATGGCTACATAGTTCTATTAGTACAAAACCGCCATCATTCACACATTCTAATGGCTACATAGTTCTATTAGTACAACACCGCAATCATTCGCACATGCTAATGGCTACATAGTTCTATTAGTACAAATCCGCCATTATTCACACATTATAATGGCTACATAGTTCTGTTAGTACAAAACCGCCATCATTCACATTATTTTATGGCTACATCGTTCTATTAGTACAAAACCGCCATCATTCACACAATTTAATGGCTACATAGTTCTATTAGTACAAAACAGCCATCATTTTCACAATTTAATGGCTACATAGTTCTATTAGTACAAAACCGCTATTATTCACACATTATAATGGCTACATAGTTCTCTTAGTACAAAACCGCCATCATTCACACATTCTAATGGCTACATAGTTCTATTAGTACACAATCGCTATCATTCACACATTCAAATAGCTACATAGTTCTATTAGTACAAAACCGCCATTATTCACACATTACAATGGCTACATAGTTCTATTAGTACAAAACCGGCATCATTCACACAATTTTAAGGCTACATAGTTCTATTAGTACAAAACCGCCATCATTCACACATTCTAAGGGCTACATAGTTCTTTTTGTACAAAACCGCCATCATTCACACAATATAATGGCTACATAGTTCTGTTAGTACAAAACCGCTATCATTCAAACACTTTCATGGCTACAAAGTTCTATTAATACAAAACAGCCATCACTCACACAATTTAATGGCTACATAGTTCTATTAGTGCAAAACAGCCATCATTCACACAATTTAATGGCTACATAGTTCTATTAGTAAAAAACAGCCAAAATTCACACAATTTAATGGCTACATAGTTCTGTTAGTACAAAACCGCTATCATTCACACAATTTAATGGCTGCATCGTTCTAGCAGCATCAAACCGCATATTCACACATTATAATGGCTACATAGTTCTATCAGTACAAAGCCGCCATTATTCACACATTATAATGGCTACATAGTTTTATTAGTACAAACCGCCATCATTCACACATTCTAATGGCTACATAGTTCTTTCAATAGAAAACCGCCATTATTCAGACATTATAATGGCTACATAGTTCAATTAGTACAAAACTGCAATCATTCAGACCTTATAATGGCTGTATAGTTCTAGCAGCATCAAGCCGCATATTCACACATTATAATGGCTACATAGTTATATCAGTACAAAACCGCCATTATTCACACATTATAATGGCTACATAGTTCTATTAGTACAAAACCGCCATCATTCACACATTATAATGGCTACATAGTTCTATTAGTGCAAAACCGCCATCATTCACACAATTTTATAGCTACACAGTTCTATTAGTACAAAACCGCCATCATTCACACATTATAATTGCTAAATAGATCTATTAGTACAAAAAAGCCATCATTCACACAATTTAATGGCTACAGAGTTCTATTAGTACAAAACCGCCATCATCCACACAATTTAATGGCTACATAGTTCTATTAGCACAAAACCGCCATTATTCACACATTATAACAGCTACATAGTTCTATTAGTACAAAACAGCCATCACTCACACATTATAATGGCTACATAGTTCTATTAGTGCAAAACCGCCATCATTCACACAATTTAATGGCTACATAGTTCTATTAGTACAAAACCGCCATCAGTCACACATTATAATGGCTACATAGTTCTATTAGTACAAAACAGCCATCATTCACACAATTTAATGGCTACATAGTTCTATTAGTACAAAACAGCGATCATTTACACAATTTAATGGCTACATAGTTCAATTAGAAGAAAACAGCCATCATTGACACAATTTAATGCCTACATAGTTCTATTAGCACAAAACAGCCATCATTGAGACAATTTAAATGGCTACATAGTTCTATTAGTACAAAACAGCCATCATTCACACAATTTAATACCTACATAGTTCTATTAGTGCAAAACAGCCATCAGTCACACAATTTAATGGCTACATAGTTCTATTGGCACAAAATCGCCATCAGTCACACATTATAATGGCTACATAGTTCTATTAGTACAAAACAGCCATCATTCACACAATTTAATGGCTACATAGTTCTATTAGTACAAAACAGCGATCATTTACACAATTTAATGGCTACATAGTTCAATTAGAAGAAAACAGCCATCATTGACACAATTTAATGCCTACATAGTTCTATTAGCACAAAACAGCCATCATTGAGACAATTTAAATGGCTACATAGTTCTATTAGTACAAAACAGCCATCATTCACACAATTTAATACCTACATAGTTCTATTAGTGCAAAACAGCCATCAGTCACACAATTTAATGCCTACATAGTTCTATTAGTACAAAAGAGCCATCATTCAAAAAATTTAATGGCTACATAGTTCTATTAGTACAAAACTGCCATCATTCACACAATTTAATGGCAACATAGTTCTGTTTGTACAAAACAGCCATCATTCACACAATTTAATCGCTACATGGTTCTATTAGCACAAAATCGCCATCATTCACACAATTTAATAGCTACATAGTTCTATTAGCACAAAACGACCATCATTCACACAATTTAATGGCTAGATTGTTCTATTAGCACAAAACAGCCATCATTCACACATTATAATGGCTACATAGTTCTATTAGCACAAAACAGCCATCATTTACACAATTTAATGGCTACATAGTTCTATTAGTACAAAACCGCAATTATTCACACAGTATAATGGCCACATAGTTCTATTAGTACAAAACCGCCATCATTCACACATTCTAATGGCTACATAGTTCTATTAGTACAACACCGCAATCATTCGCACATGCTAATGGCTACATAGTTCTATTAGTACAAATCCGCCATTATTCACACATTATAATGGCTACATAGTTCTGTTAGTACAAAACCGCCATCATTCACACAATTTTATGGCTACATCGTTCTATTAGTACAAAACCGCCATCATTCACACAATTTAATGGCTGCATAGTTCTAATAGTATAAAACAGCCATCATTCACACAATTTAATGCCTACATAGTTCTATTAGTGCAAAACCGCCATCAGCAACACATTATAATGGCTCCATAGTTCTGTTAGTACAAAACGGTCATAATTCACACAATTTAATGGCTACAAAGTTCTATTAGTACAAAACAGCCATCATTTTCACAATTTAATGGCTACATAGTTCTATTAGTACAAAACCGCCATTATTCACACATTATAATGGCTACATAGTTCTATTAGTACAAAACCGCCATCATTCACACAATTTTATGGCTACATCGTTCTATTAGTACAAAACCGCCATCATTCACACATTCTAAGGGCTACATAGTTCTTTTTGTACAAAACCGCTATCATTCACACATTATAATGGCTACATGGTTCTGTTAGTACAAAACCGCCAACTTTCACACATTATAATGGCAACATAGTTCTATTAGTACAAAACCGCCATCATTCAAACACTTTTATGGCTACAAAGTTCTATTAATACAAAACAGCCATCATTCACACAATTTAATGGCTACATAGTTCTATTAGTCCAAAACAGCCATCATTCACACAATTTAATGGCTACATAGTTCTATTAGTAAAAAAACAGCCATAATTCACACAATTTAATGGCTACAAAGTTCTATTAGTACAAAACAGCCATCATTTTCAGAATTTAATGGCTACATAGTTCTATTAGTACAAAACCGCCATTATTCACACATTACAATGGCTACATAGTTCTATTAGTACAAAACCGCCATCATTCACACAATTTTAAGGCTACATAGTTCTATTAGTACAAAACCGCCATCATTCACACCTTCTAAGGGCTACATAGTTCTTTTTGTACAAAACCGCCATCATTCACACATTATAATGGCTACATAGTTCTATTAGAACAAAACCGCCAACTTTCACACATTATAATGGCAACATAGCTCTATTAGTACAAAACCGCCATCATTCAAACACTTTTATGGCTACAAAGTTCTATTAATACAAAACAGCCATCATTCACACAATTTAATGGCTACATAGTTCTATTAGTACAAAACAGCCATCATTCTCAAAATTTAATGGCTACATATTTCTATTAGTACAAAATAGCCATCATTCACACAATTTAATGGCTACATAGTTCGATTAGAAGAAAACCGCCATTATTCACACTTTATAATGGATACATAGTTCTATTAGTACAAAACCGCCATCATTCACACATTCAAATGGCTACATATTTCTATTAGTATAAAACAGCAATCATTCACAAAATTTAACGGCTACATAGTTCTTTTAGTACAAAACAGCCATCATTCACAAAATTTAATGGCTACATAGTTCTATTAGTACAAAACTGCCATCATTCACACAATTTAATGGCTACATAGTTCTGTTTGTACAAAACAGCCATCATTCACACAATTTAATGGCTACATAGTTCTATTAGCACAAAACGGCCATCATTCACACAATTTAATGGCTAGATGATTCTATTAGCAAAAAACAGCCATCATTCACACATTATAATGGCTACATAGTTCTATTAGCACAAAACCGCCATCATTCACACAATTTAATGGCTACATAGTTCTGTTAGTACAGAACCGCAATTATTCACACAGTATAAAGGCTACATAGTTCTATTAGTACAAAACCGCCATCATTCACACATTCTAATGGCTACATAGTTCTATTAGTACAACACCGCAATCATTCGCACATGCTAATGGCTACATAGTTCTATTAGTACAAATCCGCAATTATTCACACATTATAATGGCTACATAGTTCTGTTAGTACAAAACAGCCATCATTCACACATTCAAATGGCTACATAGTTCTATTAGTACAAAACCGCCATTATTCACACATTACAATGGCTACATAGTTCTATTAGTACAAAACCGCCATCATTCACACAATTTTAAGACTACATAGTTCTATTAGTACAAAACCGCCATCATTCACACATTCTAAGGGCTACATAGTTCTTTTTCTACAAAACCGCCATCATTCACACATTATAATGGCTACATAGTTCTGTTAGTACAAAACCGCCATCATTCACACATTATAATGGCAACATAGTTCTATTAGTACAAAACCGCCATCATTCAAACACTTTTATGGCTACATAGTTCTATTAATACAAAACAGCCATCATTGACACAATTTAATGGCTACATAGTTCTATTAGTGCAAAACCGCCATCAGTCACACATTATAATGGCTACATAGCTCTATTAGTACAATACAGCCATCATTCCCAAAATTTAATGGCTACATATTTCTATTAGTTCAAAATAGCCATCATTCACACAATTTAATGGCTACATAGTTCTATTAGAAGAAAACCGCCATTATTCACACTTTATAATGGATACATAGTTCTATTAGTACAAAACTGCCATCATTCACACATTCAAATGGCTACATATTTCTATTAGTACAAAACAGCAATAATTCGCAAACTTTAACGGCTACATAGTTCTATTAGTACAAAACAGCCATCATTCACAAAATTTAATGGCTACATAGTTCTGTTTGTACAAAACAGCCATCATTCACACAATTTAATGGCTACATAGTTCTATTAGGACAAAATCGCCATCATTCACACAATTTAATAGCTACATAGTTTTATTAGCACAAAGCAGCCATCATTCACACACTTTAATGGCTAGATTGTTTTATTAGCACAAAACAGCCATCATTCACACAATTTAATGGCTACATAGTTCTATTAGTATAAAACCGCCATCATTC
>JAECUM010054233.1:0-14492 GCA_016617855.1 Megalonaias nervosa
ATATTACTGACAAAATTAGAAATATCATTTATTGCTCTTAACTGTATTCGGTGCTAAACGTTTTGTTATTGCTATGGCAGATATTGTTATTGCACAAAGACAAAACATTATGGAAACGTTTATTTTAGAATGTTATAAATTCATAGATTCCTCTTCCTAATCATAGCGATATCATTGGGCGGTTTTATGGAGATACTAGAGTCCTATCCCAGGTAAAGCATATATGTATGTCCGAATATATGAGGAAGACTTCTATTGGACCAGTAATGAGATGATTGCGTGATTGAATAGATGAAAGCTGAATATTTTACTCTTTTCATTAATAGGTATAATGGTCAAACAGCAAATGAGCTTATACGATGGCCTTTAATTTCTCTTCCTTAAGAACAAGTTTGTTATAATTACTTCCTTCCCGCTGGGTGGGGGATTACAACTTCACACACTCATTCATCCTTAGATTTATCAAAACGCTTGTAAATTACTACATCTCCTTAACGATGTATATATCGGCATGTATTTTGGCTATCTTCATGAATGGATGGTCATATCAGCAAGGAACATTCATTAAAAATGTTTGATGTCTGTATGGTAAAACTGTACATTGTGCCACTCAAACCCCAAAATGGCTTAAATTTGTTTACCACTAATAAACTGATGGTCATATCGACTTGCGGTTTTCAATAAAATATCTTTGTGATGTCTAGTTGGTCCTAAATAAGCGATGTCAGCGTCAACAAGTTTTTAAAAAATCTTGTAAAATTTACTTCTCCAGAATTGATGACTATTAAGAATTTATTTTTATCCTAAATTACTTCTTTTTTGTAATATATACTTTGTTATATTCTGACTATACCTCCCCGTTTGTTTGTACCACCCCACCCACCCCGTATCCGATTTCAATAACGGTAATCTTTAATGTGATAAAATGTGCTGTTTCGTGTAGGCTCGTACAAAAATAACAAGAGAAAAGAGTGAAGTCAACAAGCTTTGTCTATTTTAACAAAATAATTTATTTCCCTAGAAAACAATGTAAAAATTGCAAATAGGACTTACGGTTTGTGAATATAATCCAAAATTTAATCCTAAGAATGAAAAATACAAGTCCTATCACTAAATAGTTCTAATAAAATCCAGGTTCGAATCTCGATGACGTTCCAATATGGAAGACGATGACGTCAGATGTGGTCGTTGTACAAATGGCAACAATGCCTAAATTGATTCACAGTTTATGTTTCCGTAAAACTCCAGAATAAATTTCCACTGAATTTCTTCTCCCAGAAGGTTTTATAAAAAAGGTACACTTGTTTAGTTTCCTAGAGAATAAATTATTAAATTCCAAAAACAATGAAAATCAAACTGACAACAACAATTAGAAACACCTTGTTTCCTCAAGGTGTTAAGAACGACTCTGACCCGATCTAGTAGAAGATAACTGTTTTAAGCCTCGATTTTAGGTCACATGGTACTACACGTGATAGGCTGCGCGATTTACTAATTTGAACATCGCAATATTATAAAATGTCAGGTATGCAAGAATAGCCCTATCTAAGTACCAGATTCTCACCCTGAAATAAATTTAAAAATAAAACACTGTTTATTCAGACTACACGTAGGCCGAAATGACCTTGGCAATAGCCTATCGTTTTCGCGTAGCGTTTACAAAACGGTGTACCAGAATGAGCTAAAAATAATGCTAATGTAACACCATTTACGTTTTAGATAAACAGAATTTATTGAAAGAAAATATTAAATCCCGAGAAATTAATCATTACAATAAAATGTAATGAAACAAAAATAAAATAAAAAAGAATTTTAAAACTAACACACAAGCAATTTAATTACATATACGTAACAGTGAACATAACTTAGTCAATTCATGTATTGATTTATAATTTCTAACCTGAATGTGACCAGAGTGGCCATAACACTGGCATCCTCTGCGCATTTCATGCTTAACGGACCTTCCATACTAATAAGGTGCTATGCTGCGTACACTATGGGCAAGTTGATTTCCTCAGACAGACATCATTGTGACGTAGTTTGTCTTATTCGGTAACTGCCGGATAATTCCGTAACTTACCATAATGTTGAGAGTTTAGAGTTATATCCTTTGTACACATGTACATAGAAATTACACCGCTCGTTAAATCCATGTGAAAGTCAAATTTGTAATTGTCATTTTTTTTCCTTTGCTTGATTCGACATTGTAAATATTGGATGTAGACGACATAGTATTTTCCTTCTACATACACGCATGTGTAGTCTTGCATACACCCCTTCGCTGGAAATGACTGGCGAACAGGTCGTCTATTACACTGAAAACTTTCGTTTGGAATGAAACCCGCAGACGATAACGGTGTTAGTGTCCCACCTGGACATTGTCAGGTTTGAAATTATTAATTAATAAACGAACTATGTTATGTGCATCTTTTATCTCATTTGTATTTTTCGTCTTTTAAATCGGTAGGGGGCTACAAACAAACAGGGAGGTATATTCAGACTATAATTATGTTGATACATACTCTCAAATGGCTGCCGTGATGGCTCTCCTGAATATGTGTTTGTGAGTACGTCATTTATATACCAAGTAATATCGACATTGGGTTGCCGCTAACAATTTAGCAATACATAGGTAGTTGTAAGGTATACAGTGTTCATCTGACCTCTGATATGCACCATGATTATTCAGAAATTATTATCGTCACTAATGTTCTTACATGAATGGTAGCATTGATTTTCATTGCAACATTTATTGCTATATATAAGTGGTTCTCATTGTAAATGGGGAATATTTTACCATCACCAATTCCACAAATCAGGTCAAGTCCATTCAATTGCTTGTACTTCATTGGCCTTATGAACACAATGACTTGTACATATACAAGTACATTTTGACCAGATTTACACTGACCACATTTTGTTAACTTCATTAATAACGTCGATGGTCACCAAAATTACATTGATTTTAAGGTCAACAATCTTGGCGTATTGTAAGCATGATAACACAAATAATTATGAATGGAAATTAGCATTTGACCGCTCATTGTGAACATTTATATATAGCATACTGAACTGTATAAATAAGATAATATCTTTTTGTTCAAAAATGTTACCTAAACATTCAAACAAATTAAGTATGTGATTTATCTTGACATGGTATAAGACAAGTTCCAAGATGTATCAATGATGTCAGGTTTAAGGTCATAGGCCATGATAAAAAGTTTGTTCTGCACTCAGAGGTATCTTGTGAACATCTAAACTGGAACATAAGAAAATCGATTTATTTGCTTTATTGGAATCTTTCAAGAATATAAGAGATGGTTACAATACTTGGCAGTTAAATAATTAAAGGAAACTTTTTCGATGCCTGAAAGTTCTCACTGACCACTAGAGAATCTATCATCTGGACCGAGTCTTGTTTCCATAAGCGGTGACATTTGATAACAGGACCAAATGTATTTCTACTTTTTCAAGAGCAACGCTTGTCCATCACCGTTTAATTTATCTAATGTGACATACATTAATTCAATTGAACCACGATCATGTTGTAAGTCAGTATATCAGCAATTTATGTATGTATGTATGTATGTATGTATGTGTTACGAGTCTACGCCCTTAAAATAAGTTACAGAAAAAAGTGAAAGACAACAACCTTTATAAAATTTAACAAATAATTTATTTCCCTAAAATACAAAGTGAAAATGAGACAAAGAACTTACGGTATTGCGAATTAAATACCAAAATAATCCAAGAATTATAGATACAAGTCTTAACAATAACAAGTCCTGAATAAAACTCAGTTCAAGTCCCAAAGAGATCCAAAACTGAAGACGATGACGTGCCTGTTAAAGCCTAAGAAGTGCTGATATGTCAACAGTCTCTTGTTGAATCACAGAAATATTATTCCAGGTTTGAATTCAGTATAAATTCCAGTGAATGTCTTTATCCAAAAATTTTATCAGAGCACGTTTGTATTTCCAGAAAAACTAATGACTTGATTCAATAATTTGAAGAAAAATAAAATTCAGCCCAAACTGGTCACAACATAATACAACTTAAAGTGTTAGATGTTAAAGAACGACTGGGAAAATCTTCACAGTCACAAGATTATTTCGTCCTCTGCTTGACCTCAGGCCACAATTAGCATTTTCTAAAACCAACCATTACCTAATGGAAAATGACCTTCTAGAATGATCTGATGAGCCTTGTTTATTTACAACACTATAACCTATAAAATTCACCTAGGAATCTCCAAAACCTGACACAAATCAACGCATTTACTCCTTCTTGTTTACCTGAATAATAATCCTGATAATAAGCTCATACACAGAGAGAGTAATGAAGCTATTATTATTTGTTTACATAAATTAAATTTAAAATAGTCAGTCAGGTCAAGCAGAAATGAACTCAGTTTTGGACAAGGTCAAGTCCAGCATACAATATTACATTACAATAACATGTAATGGAATAAAAAAAATTTAAAACTAACAAACAAACAATTAAATTAAATATACATAACAGTATCAATCTATCTATCTATATACCTATCTCTGTCTGTCTGCCTCTCCCCCCCCCTCTCTCTCTCTCTCTCTCTCTCTCTCTCTATATATATATATATATATATATAGAGAGAGAGAGAGAGAGAGAGAGAGAGAGATAGCGATAAATCGATAACGAGTTTCGTTCTGCCTATGAAGCATTTATTATGTACATAGGAATTAGTTTTATATGTGGTAAGAGAAACATAATCCCATTCGCCAATTTTCAAACTTAAATTTGCAATCAAATATATGACTGTTTTCACCGGAAATCCCACTATTTGGTCAGATTAATTGATTGAGAGAGACTAGTAGCCGTGCGATATGAGAGTTGAACTTTCTGTTTGTATATTGCTATTATGAATCAAGCTAAAGTGGCTGTGTGGCCCAGTGGTTATAATGGTTTATCCGCATTCGAAGTCATTGTTGTAATGGGTATTGAATGAGGTACTGCACAAATAAATAAACAAAGAATGCAGGGTTCATGTTATTTTTGTACGTTTTTCTTTCAGTAATAGAGATAACTGAATCAACTGCTAAGAATACGAAAAAGCACCCAATGACATGATTGTCAACCATAATATAAGAATATTGAGAACAGACACAGTATTACCTCTAAGAAAACAAATAAGGAGGAAATGACGACGATGAACATGATGGGCAATGGTAGGTCATATAAATAGAAAATGAACTTCAAAAGAATATCATTTGAAAAGAACATTTGGAACTGAAATATTACAAGACACCACGTGTTCTAATAAACGCGTCAGGTACGGGTATTATATGCATGATTCGAAATGCACAGTCGATAAAATAAAGCGTATATGTATTTCCATTTCTTGAGAATGTGAGCAATAATAAAACGAAGTCTGGACCAAGAATCACCTGTTTATTCTGTGTAAATACATGTAGCATATTGATCAGTATGAGATAATATAATAGACATAACAGATCACGATGAGTTAATATCATGGATCATGAGGGGATAAAAAAATAGACACAAAAATCAAGATGAGGTAAAACAAAACATGACATATCACGATAAGATAAAGCAACAGACATAACAGATCACAATGAGTTAACATAATAGTCATGACAGATCAAGATGAGTTAATATAATAGAAATGATAGATCAGTATGAATTAAAATAATAGACATAAAATACTCTCTGGACGAAGGACTTGATGATTTCAGGGGAAAAGGAAAACTGACTCATATACTCAACATTCTCTTACGTAAGCAAACATTAAAATAAGAATAGAAAAAGAAAAAAAAAACATTTATCAAGCACTTCTGAATATGGTAGATAATAAATTATAACAAATTGAGAATTGACAGAAAAGATTAAATGAGCAGAATAAAAACAAATCGAAATAAAGAAAGAAAAATATGTATTTGAAATGGTCAGGGAACTGTAGGTGTGAAGGGCTTGGGGGGGGGGAGTACAATTTCCATAAAACGCAAACAGGGAATGTTTGATCCGTAATGGAGTAGTATGAGCATTCCATAAAATGCAAATAGGGACGGTTTGATCCATAATGGGGTAATATGAGCAATATCTTACTATAGATCAACTCATATGGTTTAAATCCTTCCCATATATAAGTTTTTCACTTGAACAATTTCGGTACCGATCCACATTTTTAAACTCACAGCGTATTGGATTCTACTGTTATATATCAAAATTTGAACTCTATATTTGAATTTACTATTATGTTTTGTATAAACTATTGATCAGAGTTGATCACAGAGAGTGTTTTTCATCTTTGAAAGAATAGTAATTTGCAAACCGATAACGATAAACTCTAAAGGACGAATCATGGTGAATGACGCTAAAGAGCTGCTCACCGATCGGACTTGTGGACACGCGGCCTCACACAAGATGTAATACTAGATGTAATACTAGATAATATCAGTTTCTTTAAATATGCTTAAGGAAACTGATGCAGAATAATGGAGAATTATGCTTACACACGACTAACACCACAACCAACAACAACAGCTAACATTCATGTAAGTTCAGACATATTTAATGGTTTCAAAATTTATTTTTTAAGAAATACATTAACAAATACTAGATGATGCTTCAGAACATAATATTATTACAGTACCTGCTATACGTGAACTTATCAAATATTTGACCACATATTTAACTCTCTATATGATTTTAATGATCTTATTAAATATTTTAAAATATAGTTTCAATGATCAGAGCATCATTGACATGAAAAACACATTGTTGGCAACACTTTTCGTTATCTTTTAAAGCCTTTGTATATAATGAGATTTTATATGAAATTCATATATTTGAAAAACAAATCTATGACAAATAACCTTTGCAATATATCGGACCTTTGTAGATACTAGCTCATATGCGAAATTATTATGAGCGATGCAGACAATAACAAGTATGGTATTACAGTTTCAGAGCTCTCAGATTCAGTATTGATATTTACTTTAATATCGACGTTAGAGAATGCTGTACATATAAAAAAGGTAGTTTCAAATTCTGTCTGATTAAACTGGCTGTTCATTTCAAAAAGTATAAGTGGCTTCTATTTTATTTATGAAATATATCTCAGTTTGTTCCATCTGATTTGCCTTGTCGTACATTTTACACATTGGGGGCTAAATTAATTAGATTTAATGGAAGGGCTAAATTAATGATCAACTGAGTGATTGTCCAATTTAGCGTCATGAATAATTAGTGCCCTCGTATCAATTCCAAATGTCATAATGCCACGTGTCTAGTTGCGTTTCTGTAAGTTTGCTTGTGTGTATGCTGTACGATGCCAGCAATGTTGTTTCTCACTTCAATGCACTGGAAAATTAATATTCACTAAGTACAGAATGCCTCTCGTATACACACAAATGATACTTTTTTCTTACGTATTGTTTGTCCTGAGATTGTGTCATAAATTTCAGGTTTTCCTTTGCTGTGTATGAAGCAACTGCTACAAATGTCGCATAAATGAAAGTATTGAAAATAACTTCACTTGGTTTAATCATATTTGAAGAAGGGCAATGTGCTTCAGGAAAATGAAATGAGCAATGACAGCAGCTCTTTTCCTTTTAACCTGCCACCCCTACAGATCTTCGGATACAAATTCTCCCAACCAGCCTGGCCTGGTAGATGACATGACCAATTCTGGTGTAACCGAATCCAATACACACTAGATATTTCTTTTCTATGCGTGATAGTGCGCATAAAAATATATGTATTACCTCAGATGTATCGATGATTGACATCCATAAAATAATCGAAACCCAAAAGAATTTATATGTTATGCTTATTTTGCAGCTTTGTATTTAAGGTACTAATTGCTTTGGCCTCAACCTTTCCCACTCATATATGATTCTTGAAGCAGCAGTAGAGCTGAACAGACCACTTGGCTGAAACCTTATTTATAAAAAAAAGGCTCCTACAGGGGGCTGAAAAAAAAGGTCAATAACATAAACCGAACCTCCTAACTTTATTATTACCATATAGTTTGAAAAACGGATAATAAATCGTTTGGGTTAGCTCATTTCCGTTACTTTTTGTTGACGTATTTTTTTTTCAGATTTTTATGCGATTTCGTTTACTCGCGGGTCACTCAATTTTTGTCGTTCAGCTCTACTGCTGCTATGATTTTTATCCAAAAATTATATCACGTCCGTTGCGATATCTTCACCTAGGATCATGTAAATTTATCGTTACAAAACCAAAGGGAGCAGCTTGTGCTTTTGAAAAGAAATTTTTAAATTTGTTCATGTCCATGTCGCCTGAACACCAAGTATAATAAATATTCTGCAGCGTATGATTATCTACTCCGTTGAACACAACTAAAACGTTACAATTATCTCTGATTACTTTTGGAATTTGTGTATATCTCTGTGTAACATAAATCACGTCTGTGTTTTTATGTCTACCTCGTGAAAATATTCTAGCTGGATTTGATTGTTTGTCCAGCATAACATCATCATACACTACTAAATTATTAATGAATCCATCCAGATCATCTACGGATGGCGCTTCATCAATATCAGTAATAAAGTCTATGACATTGTCTTCATGCAACAATTTTGCATTTTCATTAAAATCTTTAAGTACTTCGTAACATCGCTGATCATCTACAGATGGCGCTACTAAATACAATTTATCCCACTTCAACCATCTCATTATTAGATTACGTAATAATTGCGTTTTTCCACTTCCGGACGGACCTATTATAATCATTCTGATAGAATTCGGAAGCGCTGGATGGTGTTTTACTGGTTCTTGTTTTCGTGTCGCAGAAAAGTCAATTATATCCATATAATAAATAATATGATTCTATATTGTGTTCGATGCAGAGCACCTACCGATACTACTGAATTAACGACAATAGCAACAAAAAATAAAAGACGTGCACTTACAGGCAAGTGTGTGAAATGTGGCACCAAGAAATATAAATTTATTCCAACAAAGACAGGTGGGGGTGATATCGCTGCTTCGTTAGGAAAATTACCAGGAACTCCATGGGCTAAATATCCGGTGAGAAACATTTACCCGGATATAATTATTGTGGTCCTGGAACTCGTCTTGATATCCGACTTGATGATCAAGATCAGCCAAAACCAGGAGAGTATCCAGTAAATAAGATTGATCAAGCGTGTTACGTTCATGATGTCGCGTATAAAAGTAAGGATTTGCAACACCGACATCTCGCCGATGTGAAATTGATTCACGCGTTAAATTCTATACCTAATAAATCTCTCAGAGAAAAATTAGCTAGTTTTCTAGTAAAACCTGCTATGAAAGGTAAACTGGTGCTAGGGGCTGGCAATTAATTATATAACTATCATAATGGAATCTGTTTATTATTCCCCGAGAGGATTCTGGAGAGGTAAGGCAGCGATTAGCAAACTCGCCGAAGCAGCAAAAGTTTCACGTAATGTCGCTGCATCATGGTTAGCACGACAGGCAATATGGCAAATCTTCCTAAGTCCACCTAAAAGAATTCAGTATGCGCATTTTGATGTTAGCGTTCCTAATGAAGTTCATCAAGCGGATATACTGTTTTTGCCACACGATACCATTAAAACACGTAGACGTCAATACACGTATAGATACGCGTTAACTGTCGTTGATGTTGCGAGTAGATATAAAGAAGCGGAGCCATTATCAACAAAGACAACATCTGAAGTTGCATCTGCGTTTGAGCGCATTTATCAACGTGGTGGTCTACGATGGCCACAGTTATTACAAGTTGATCCCGGTAAAGAATTTCTTGGAGTAGTATCATCGTTGATGAAGAAACATAACGTTAAAATCAGACGAGGACATACTGAAATTCATCGTGATCAGGCAATTGTTGAACGATTTAATAGAACACTCGCTGAGCGGTTATTCGGATACCAATATGCAAAGGAAATATCTACTGACCTCAAAGATAGATCTCGTGAATGGGTTGCAAGATTACCGAGTGTGATAGCTGCGTTGAGTAATGAAATTACTCGTGCAACTTCCATGAAACCTTCTAATGCGATCAAAAAAAAATATATACCCCGTAGCAATGGCTACGGACGACATGAATCTTTCTCTCAACCAGTATTAGGTAATGTTACAGTTAGATATTTATATGAACCTGGCGAAATTGAAGGTGGTAAAAAAAGAGCAACCGATCCTATCTGGAGCGTGACTACACATTAAATTTCTAGCGTGGTTAGATCCACTGGTAGACCTCCAATATACAGACTAGATTCTACAGCCCCTCAACGTGGATTTGTACGTGAACAATTACAAGTAATTCCTGAGAATACGCAATTACCACCACGTTCAATTTTGTAAACGTCCAGAGCCTCGACGTCGATTACACTCAAGACAGGTCAACATCACATTATCACGTATATGACCGAGATCACTATTAATTCTGTCTACGGTAAATTGTCTTGGATTATTATTCGAATATTGCCATGACATATTACAGTTGCAACTGGCGCAATGATTATTTTGTAGTTGTTTTAGTTTTATAATAAATTCAGTATCAAGATCAAAATCACGTTTATTTTTTTTGTCACACTTTTTATAGCTGACTAATTTTTTATTGATATCGACATTGTTAGTGATTTCTTCAGTTATTACGTAATCTACAATAACCCTACGCAGTTGCGATATTCTCCTGACTCGAGACACTGCGAGATAGACTAAATTCGACCATTCAATACGATCATCTACAATCCAGATTTTAGTATCAGTTATAGTTAATCCCTGCGACAAGTGAATTGTTGTAGCGTATCCTAACGTCCAGGGCGATTTATCCATATTCAACGCGTTCTCAACGACATCAACAACAACCAACACGATATCATTCAAGACAAGATTCTGTATTCCACCACCAGGAATTTCAACATCAATATTCTGTCGTCGAGTATCTGGGGGGCGATAACATAATGGTACAGGTAGATCTGAAAACTTTTTTTTATGTAACGTAAATAATTTATCCTGTAGTTCATCACGAACTATCCTTCTACTCGCGACTATTAAATCAGCGGGATTCCATAAAGTCCAAAATTCATTCATAGAAGTCTCTGGAATTACTCCTCGCATTATCTCACATTGTACTCTGTCTGGCTGAAGTCTGATTAACCTTTTAAATTCCTTCAGCGGTTCATGGATAGCTCTATGGTCATCATGTATTTCTTCATAATAATCTACGTTATTCTTCAGCCATTCATGTGGAGACTGTCCAACAAAGGATGGTGGTTGACCATTATCGCCGCACATAATCACAGCAGTATTCTTTAGTAACAACCAATCAAGAAATGTTTTTAGTGTTTCTAACGACACCGTGCATATCTCGTCCCATATAATATATTTAGGAATATATTTCTCACCCATTCGTTCAGGAGTCCATGTGTCTCCACACCATCTAAAGAAACTGTGATAAGTACACGATTTTACTCCTCGTTGCTTTATTTCTCTGGCAAGTTTGTGCGTCGGTGTTAAAACAATCATATCTGATGTATTATTTATAAATAAATTAACTACACGTGTTGTTTTACCTGAACCACCACACCCATTAAGATAAACGGTTTTATGTTTAGATACAGGATCGTACACAGATGGTGCAGATGATTTTAATATTTGATTATTATTTTTGTAATATGTCTCCGCAATTTCAACATCGGCAGATTCAGAATAATTAATTATATTTTCTTGTTTTATCCTCCATGTCCCCCATTCACCATTACCGAGTTTTAATAAATCTTTATATTTTTTGTGTACATAAAATGAATCCGTAGCGACTCTAACAGCGTAACGAGGAAATTTATTTATCATCGATAGTAGATTTATCGAAACGTACGCTAACATCGAAGATCTTAAATGAGTAAACTGCGGTGACTCGCCATCAAGATAGCTCACAATTGTACCTAGTTTGGTTCCGTCTGACAAATAAGCATTACATCTGTTTATAAATGTATTTTTCTCCGTTGTATCAGCTATTATAAAATCGAGTTCAGCATCGTCCATAATCAATCTTGTACAGTGTCTTTCATGATCATGTGATCCTCCTTGAGTAAATTTACCGATTATTTTTCTACCGAGATCTTTTGCAAATTTTTCATCATGCTCGTTTCTGCATTTATTTATTTTAATAATATAATCTTCATCAATATCAGGGAATTCTTTCCTGGTATCATCAATATTAAATCTGTTCGGTTCTGGTAACCAAACTTGCTTCTGTGAGCTATACGATATAATCGCTTCAGTTACTCTCAACGATATTAAAAATCCAGCATCAAGCATATACCGCAATAGTACTATTGGAACCCAATATTTTTCTGAAAAATGTGTTCCAAACCAAGCATAAGTAATCGGATGGAGATTTTCTGCAAATTCGAATAATTCTACATGAGCAAATCCGGTTAAGTCAAAATCTGGTAAATGTCCGTTTATCGCAGCCCTGGTCATGTCATGTGTAGGATGTCCGAATCTCTTAAAGTATTTAGAACATACTCCATATCCAAGAAAACTCCCAGGATAACATGCAGCCATATCAACTGAGATAACATCATTATAATCGTATTTGGTGTTCCATAATCCACCGTGACCATATTCTGCACAGCTTTTCTTGACATCTTCAAGGAATTCTGATCGTGTCGTTTTCCATGAATTTTTCTCCTGAGCGAAATGAGCCGCTACAGATGGAACTGTAAAACAATTATTTAATAATTGTCTAATTTTGACATCGTCTGAAGTATATTCACGCCAAAGGCGCTGCGCAAGATGTTCCATTTCCCCATGGAGAGATTCTGTACGGTAAATATCACCATTAGGCCGTACAAACTGATCGTAATGATCATATTTCGAACTCTGAAATAACCAAACGGATACAGGGTCACTTTTGCTGATATTTTTAATAAAATCAAAGATGTCACCGTTATAAAATTTAACCGTTCTATCTCGTGGAAATATTGTTACTGCTGAGGTCCATGCATGTGAATTATGATCAATAATATCTATCGGAGCTCCTCTTGATTTATATTTTGATTTATATAAAATCTCTCCTGTCAGCGTTTTTACTGCTCCGGTATCTTTAACGGACTCTGCCCATTTGTTTATTTTTTTACGTCTTACATCGGTTAAACCATTACCACGTATCCCGTTTGTAAAGTGTTCTGTAACTCGTTCAGCTACACAGTTTATTCTTGATATTTTCATCGGTTTGAGATCCGCAACATTAGGTTTATCATTCAGCGGAAATATTCCATATACAACTGCAGTTGCTGGATAACTTTGTATATAGTAGGGTTTGTCAACACCGGTTAGTATTCCGGGCTTAGATTTATTACTCAAAAGAACAATATTACCCCCGGACTGCACACGGACTGGATCACGCTTGTCACGAATAATCCAAATATCTTCTTCTGTATTTACAATAAATTGTATTAAAATAAAATATTTTTGATTATCAAGGTGATTAATAATTACTTTTCCTCGTTTGTCATTCATCATATTAGTAACATTTCCAACTCTGAATGTTGAGCACACATGAGCAGCGCCATCGTCACGAAATTCCTTTTTTGCTTCATGAATACGTTCGGTTACATCCTCACCCGTTAATGCCAGATCCTGCATCGAAGTACTAAATTTATATTCTGATAGTCTGTCAAGATCGAATCTAGCAGGGGAAGGTTCAATAACGGATAATTCCTCCATATAATTAAAACAAATATTTAAATTAAAATTTAGTATATATATAATGCTTGAAACACAAAACAAATGTGCTTGGCTCAAAATTGGATATACTTCTACTTGTAATAAATCGTGTGTGAACAAATACTGCGGAAATCATGCACAAAGTATCAAAAATGGAAGTACAGGACCAATACCGTGTGTGAAATGCGGTGTTGGAGTCAGAGGAAAAACTCAATTGTGTCTAAAATGTGGCGGAAAAAAATACAGAGAATTAAAACGATATTATGACAAAAAAATAATACATTATCAGGTAAATCTCCTATAAAAACCGTAGAAGATTATCTGGTTAGATTTCAGAATAATGATTTAAACAAATAATATTATTATATAATGGAGCAAAACGAATTTGTGAAACATCCAATCCTTACCAATTATGAAGCATCGCGAGATGGTGTTATTAGAAACTGCCGATAAAAAACCAGTAGGTAGGGTTAACAATACTGGTTATCTTAGATATACTGCTAATCGCAAGAACAATTATTTATCACATAGATTTACCTACGAGTGTTTTTTTGGAATAATCAAAGATGGGTATGTGGTTGACCACATCAACGGCAATAAGCTTGACAATTCACTTGGAAATCTACGTATTATCACGCAAAGTGAAAACTGTAAGCTTGGAAATACTGGCGGCGCACGATTTGCAAGATCTGTTAAATCTGTAAATGCAGATGGTGAAGAAATTGTGTTCAAGTCAATTAATTCTGCTGCCAAATATTTTGACATAATAC
>JAECUM010054234.1:0-15631 GCA_016617855.1 Megalonaias nervosa
GAATGAATGGCCTGAATGAATGGCTTGAATGAATGGCTTGAATGAATGGCCTGAATGAATGGCTTGAATGCCTGAATGAATGGCTTGAATGAATGGCCTGAATGAATGGCTTGAATGAATGGCTTGAATGAATGGCTTGAATGAATGGCCTGAATGAATGGCTTGAATGAATGGCCTGAATGAATGGCCTGAATGAATGGCTTGAATGAATGGCTTGAATGAATGGCTTGAATGAATGGCTTGAATGAATGGCTTGAATGAATGGCTTGAATGAATGGCTTGAATGAATGGCCTGAATGAATGGCTTGAATGAATGGCTTGAATGAATGGCCTGAATGAATGGCTTGAATGAATGGCTTGAATGAATGGCCTGAATGAATGGCTTGAATGAATGGCCTGAATGAATGGCTTGAATGAATGGCCTGAATGAATGGCTTGAATGAATGGCTTGAATGAATGGCCTGAATGAATGGCTTGAATGAATGGCCTGAATGAATGGCCTGAATGAATGGCTTGAATGAATGGCTTGAATGAATGGCCTGAATGAATGGCTTGAATTAATGGCTTGAATGAATGGCTTGAATGAATGGCTTGAATGAATGGCCTGAATGAATGGCTTGAATGAATGGCTTGAATGAATGGCCTGAATGAATGGCTTGAATGAATGGCTTGAATGAATGGCCTGAATGAATGGCCTGAATGAATGGCTTGAATGAATGGCTTGAATGAATGGCTTGAATGAATGGCCTGAATGAATGGCTTGAATGAATGGCCTGAATGAATGGCTTGAATGAATGACCTGAATGAATGGCTTGAATGCCTGATTGAATGGCCATATCAGCATGTGGTTATCATTAAAAGGCTTCTTATAATGTTTTCTTGATCCTATATTCAAATGTGCTGATCTAACGTCCAGTATGTTACCATCTTGAAAATCCTGTTTTCGCTACTCCATTTAAGTGGAAAGTCATTTTGATATGGGGTTTCATCAGAAGAGTTTTTAATGGTGTCTAGGTGGTCCTCAATGAAAATGACTAACCCTTAATATGGCCAGTATGGTGACTGTCTTGAAAATATTGTTATTTTACTTCTCCCAAATGGATGGCTATATCAACATGGGATTTTCATCGATGTACGTCCTGTGATACCTAGTTGGTCCTAAAATGAAAATGATACCACTCGTAAATCCAATACGGCTTCCACGATGGCGGTCCTGAAATTTTGTTTTCACAACTGCTCCTGAATGGATGATCATTACGACACGGGGTTTCACCAAAATACTTTTAATTATGTCCGATTTGTCCTGTATTCAAATGGTGCCAATCTGACATCCATTATATACACATCAGCAGCTAGAATTGATTCTTATTATCACTGGAGAATTATGGTCTCTACTCTCAACATGAAGAAACGTTCGTATCATGAATTCCTGGAAATTCTTTTCGCCCAGTCCGGGGGTGGGGGTGGGCTATTGTGACGCTAATGTAAGGCAGAAGATCGTTAAATTGTTCAAAATCCTGTGTGTAGTGAGTGGTTATCTGTTTTTGTAGGGGTTTGTGGGTTTTTGTTTGCGGGATGGGATTGTTGGAAGTTTTTAAAATAAAGAGATTTCAAAGAAATTGAAGTTTTATTAAACCTCGACTTCTTGTTCAGCTTTTAATATTATTTTGCACTGTCTACGTTTTTTTTTTTTTTTCAATATATCGTAATACGTTAAGGCAGTAAAATGACCTATAACAATAGGAAAATTTTGGCCCTGCCTAATTAGATTGCTAACACATCCCGTCTGTGATTTCGCCAAGGTGCAAGTACACTTGTACCGCATAAGATAAGTGGCAAAGGGCTGGAACTCAGCTGTACCCCAACCAGCAAGACCTGAAGTTCGTTTGGCATACAATAGATTCGGATTTCTACCAAAATGATAAAAAGGCAGTCGATGATGAAAAATTGAAAATTTTGCGACAAGAGATGCATAAAGTTCGAACATTGACATCCACCCCCCGAAAAAAGGTCAAATTATTTTACAAAATATAAATAATGGTAATGTTAGACATTTATATACACCGCATAAAGCATGGACCACTGTAGGGCATTTACTAATTATACTATTTTCCATGTTTGAAGCATATGTAATAATTAAAAAAACAAATAAATTATTCTTTAATATTATTTTTTCTACATTATTAGTGCAGCAGTATCTCCCATCTTGGGTTCTCTTATCATCATCAAAATCTGGTTCTTTTTAATTGTAATCCTGTATGTACTTTACACAATATAAAACTGGTATTTTTTAAAATAGTAATATTAAGATCTCCCTCATCTTTCAACTGATGCTGTTCCTCAGCTCTACAGAACTTTAATATTCCTCAGCTGTACAGTGCATTAATTGACGTTCAACTAATGTTATTTCTCAACTGTACAATGCATTAATTAAAGTTCAGCTGATGTTATTCTTAAGCTGTACAGTGGTTTAATTACGTTCAACTGATGTCATTCCTCAGCCGTACAATGCTTTAACTGACTTACAGCTGATGTTATTCCTCAGCTGTACAATGCTTGAGAAAACTTTCAACTGATGTTATACGTCTGCAGCACATTGTTTTAATTGACTTTCGACTGATATTATACGTCTGCAGTACATTGTTTTAATTGACTTTCAACTGATGTTATACGTCTGCAGTACATTGTTTTAATTGACTTTCAACTGATGTTATACGTCTGCAGTACATCGTTTTAATTGATTTTCAACTGATGAAATACGTCTGCAGTACATTGTTTTAACTGACTTTCAACTGATGTTATACGTCTGCAATACATTGTTTTAATTGACTTTCAACTGATGTTATACGTCTGCAGTACATTGCTTTAACTGACTTTCAACTGATGTTATACGTCTGCAGTACATTGCTTTAACTGAATTTCAACTGATGTTATACGTCTGCAGTACATCGCTTTAACTGACTTTCAACTGATGTTATACGTCTACAGTACATTGCTTTAACTGACTTTCAACTGATGTTATACGTCTGCAGTACATTGCTTTAACTGATTTTCAACTGATGTTATACGTCTGCAGTACATCGCTTTAATTGATTTTCAACTGATGTTATACATCTGCAGTACATCGCTTTAATTGATTTTCAACTGATGTTATACATCTGCAGTACATCGCTTTAATTGACTTTCAACTGATGTTATACGTCTGCAGTACATTGGTTTAATTGACTTTCGACTGATGTTATACGTCTTCAGTACATTGCTTTAATTGACTTTCAACTGATGTTATACATCTGCAGTACATTGCTTTAATTGACTTTCAATTGAAGTCATACGTCTTCAGTACATTGTTTTAATTGATTTTCAACTGTTGTCATACGTCTTCAGTACATTGTTTCAACTGACTTTCAACTGATGTTATACGCCTCTTTCAACTGATGTTATACGTCTGCAGTACATTGTTTTAATTGACTTTCAACCGATCATATTGCTAGCTGTATGTACACTGCTTTAACTAAATCTTCTTAACTATTATAATTTATATTCTTTATTCTTTTTCTGAACGTTACTTTGGGTTAATGTGATTTATGTCGGATTAGATTTCTGCGTGTCTTGTTAGTATCTATGGTTATGTTTTTGATTAAACAATGGTGTATCTAAAAAAAAATCAAGTTCTACTTAAAGCTTGTTGTTTTACTGTGGAATTCTTCTCTGTAATCTTCTTCTCTTTACTTGTTTTACTATTAAAGTCTGTTAAATGAGAAAGGATTCTTTCTCTTATTGATTAATACCAAATTTCCATATCCTCCAAAAAAGATATATTTATAACAAGGATTCAGTACAAGATGTAATCAAAAGCAAATTGTGTCGAACGATGACAGCCTTGGTTGCTTCCTAGACACCAAATAAAAATGGAAGGTCTTTCTTGTTCAGTTCTTTGTGATTTAAGCTTTGAATGTCATTTATTTATCTCAGTTTCACATGAACGCTTTATAATGAATTTAATTTTTACATAATATCTATAAGTCCTTTTTCTGCTTCTGTTCTTCTTTTGTTTTGTTGCAGAAAGAAAATATAATTGCAAATAACTGACAATCACTTTGGAAAATTCACTGTGCCACACATATCAATGGGTATGCTAACCTCACCATGTCGTAACAAAAAGCGATCTATTATATCGATTTTCTTTTATACCTGAAAAGGGTGTTTTCTTTTACGTTCGTGTATATTTCTTTTATTTTCCCAGAAAATCTTGTGTTTCTTTTATTCTATACAAATGAAAAGAAAGAAGGTTTTTCAATCAAATGATCACATGATGCAAGGCACGTACGTCATACGCACCAAGGGTGCAAACAGTGAAATTTGTCTATTTTCCTCTTAGCAGCAGAGAGGCTGAACCCTACAACTTTTTAGAGACCTTATTTTTGAAAACTAAGGGTTCCTACGAAGGCTGAAAAAAGAAGTTTTTGTCTTAACAATGAAAACTTCTCTAATTGACCAGATTTTTTCACGTGCTGGTCACTACGCGTATGTCGTTCAGCCTCTGCTGCTATAAATTAAACAGCCAGTATAAATATTATCAATAATGAGTATTGGAGAACCACACTCAGCTAGATTAGCTCGAGAGCGACTAGAGGCAATTAGAAAATATTTACCTGTTCGTGATTTAGTTAAACAACAACTACAATCTCGTCAGGAATCTCAGGTTGAATTTGAAGAGGATACAAAACAGTTATTTAAACCTATCACTGAGACCACTAAAAGTCTTCTTCCTGCATTAGAAAAAACCGCTGAAGCAACTGGAAAAATAGCAAAAAGAACAAAACAGACAAAAGAGATTTTACGTGGACTTCCAGCCGAAATAGCTGCTGCTCAACCAATACAACAAATACCTGAGGGCGCTGAAGCACTAGCCCCTGAACCAAAATCAATAGATCCTATAATTAATGCTGAACTGTTAAATAAATTTGATGAAGTAACTATTAAAACAATTAACAACATTGAAAACCTACAACAATTGGCTGAATTTGCTATGGATAATTTTAATCAAAGAAATAAATTAACGAAACCTAAATACGCTAAAAATATTAAAAGCAGTGAACAATGGCAAAAATCATTATATCGTATATATATGAATGTTCAACAAGCTAGAGCTGATGATCCATTATATCGGGTTTATATTAATGAAATCAATGATTTAAAACAATTAAGAAAACAAGAAGAAGAAAAGGAAAGAAAAAAACGTAAAAGGCAACAATCTCCAGAACCATTTGAGCAATTACTTCGTGATTATCCAGAATCATTCAAAACACCATCGAAACCAAGTAAAAATGCATCACAACGAACACCACGACAATTTGAATTATCACCAATATCATCACCACAACTCAAATTACCATCACCAGAGCAACCAATACCACGACTACAAACACAACTACAACGACAACAACAAGAAGAAGAATCACAACAACCAGTCAAAATAACAGAGGAAGAATATCAAGATCCTGGCGCAACTGGAAGTGGTTTAGGGAGTGGTCTTATTACCTGTCCCAATAACGTTCTTGCTGACGTTAATCGACTAGAAATCCTCATTGGAGGAAAACGAGCTGGTAATAATTCCTCAGAAATCATTAATGAAGCAGCTGATATTTGTCAACGATTATTTACAGGCGGAATTATGGATATTAATATGTATCGGTCCCTCATTAATGAAATCGCCGATGATTATCATAGTGACTAAGTATGTAATTAGTGATAAAGTCACTTAATAATAAGATGATCATACACAATACTCGTGGACCTACCATGGTCAGGGTAATAAACTCTCGATTATCGGTATACAAAACAACCTACGGAGATGAACTAGGTGATGTTGTTCAGGGTCTGTTTAGAAGAATAACCCCAAAAGCAATACCGATTGCAAAACAACTAGGAATGAAAGCTATTGATGTTGTTCGTGAAAAAGGTATAGGCGCTGTTGGTAATATTGCTAGCAAAGCATTTTCAGCAATCAAAGATAGACTATCACGATTAATACGCAGACCACAAGCGACCCGAACTCAACCTGTGAAATTGGCCAGCACTGAAGTGATGCCCGCAAGTGTAAGTAAAATAATAAATCAAGCCGCTAATCAAAAACTAGCGGAGTTGGCTGATGTACCAATGTCAGACAAAGAAAAAAATATAACCGCTAGTCTGATAGTAGGAAGTGGTCTCACTTCCCGAAGTGGTCTTCGTGATGTTTAAGCGCATATCTGACCCCTCGTTTGACATGGATGCACCAGTACTCAAAGATGAGTCTGTGCGTGATTATCAGTATTATTCTTATGACGCACGAATGCCAAATCAGCGTGGACGAATCGAACTACAGGTTCAGGATACAAGTAGGTATTTCCTACCCGCCGAGGCATTTATTGAAGTAGAAGGTGAAATTTTAAATAACGCTGCTCCTGCAGCACCAGTAGAATATGGAGCTGAAGTTAGGGTTGGTTTTGTTAATAATGGTATTATGGCGTTATTTGATAGCGCTACGTACATGATTGACGGAAAAAATATTGAATCAATCCAGAAAGACGTCGATGTTGCCACAGCAATACTTGGTCTTGCGAGATACAGCGACGATTATTCAAGATCAGCTGGTCCATCAATGATGTTTGTCAAGGATACTTCTGACCACCCTGACAGTAGAAATCAGGTTTTTCGATAACCCAATAATCGAGCTGTTCCTCCTGTTGCTGCTGCTGTTGAAGATCTACCTTTTCCAAATCCAGATTTCAACTTAGGATTTGCAGCACGTAAATCAATGTTGAAAGATAACAGAAGAGAGTTTTCATGTGCAATTCCACTGTCACATATTTTTGGATTCTGTAGAAATGTCAGAAAAGTCATTTTCGGAGCCAAACATACGGTTGTACTTGTACGAAAAGGCACTGATAATGATGCATTATGGAGACCCATTGGTGATCCTGGTATAGTAGTACTAACAAAACTTTCATTGTGGATGCCAGTGATGACCCCCTCGATATCTGAAGAACAACGGTTACTTTCTTTTATGGATCAAAGTGGTAAATCAGCGTTGTCATGGTTGACTATGACCACAGATGCTGTTGATAGTGCAATTAATGGTTTATTTACATGGCAAATAGCTTCTCAGCAGGGTGTTTCTGTACCACGGCATATATTTATTGCTTTACAAAATGTTACACGAGTAAATTCACAAAATCGCAACATAATGATATTTGATAAATTAGGAGTTAGTGAAGTTTCATTAAGGATAAATGGACATCAAGAACCATCCGAAGATATATTACTGAATTTTGAAAATAATCACGTATCACGTGTATATCATCGTCTTATGTCGTTTATGGGGCGTGATCAGAATATTGATACTGGTTTACAAATATCGCAGCTAGATTTTACAACCTTATACCCGATTTATTACTTTTCGCTTGAACATTTAGATTTAACCAGACAATCTGTTGTAGATATACATTTTCGAGCTCGTGTTAATAGAAATGTTGGAGCTATTCCAAATTATAGAGCAATCGCCGTTATACTCAGCGATAAATCGATGTTACTCGAAGGTGTTGGTGGACGAATGAGAGTTATTGATGCTTCAGTATAAAACATGTAATTAGATCGTTCATAATATTAATAATGTCATATCATCACGTTAGTGTGAGTCTGACTCCTGGTCAGATCAAAAAGATGCAATCAGCATCAAAAAATAACTGTGGAATAAAAATATCGCTAAAGCGAGAACAGATGAGCGGTTCAAATAAATTATCGTTGACCGAGCGTCAGTTCAGAAACTTCAATGAAGCCAAAAAAATCAAATAAAGGTATAAATCTTAATCTTTCTGCGGGCGCCATCAAAGATATTGCTAAGACGGGTGGTATATTTCCACTTCTCGCAGCTATACCAGCATTAATAGCAGCTGCAGCCCCAGCTGTTGCAAAAGCAGCTGCGCTAGGTGCTGTTGGAACAGCTGCTGGAATGGCATTAAAGAAAGCAACCGGACAAGGAATAAGAACCTCCCAAAAAAAGGGAAAAGGTCTAAGACTACCAGGAAACCCGCATTCGTGGTACGGAAAGGGTCTAAGACTTCCCGGGACAGTTTACTAATATCACCCATGTCCAATTTTGATTTACTTAATGCTGCTAAAAAAATTAAAAATAAAAAACTTCAGAGGTGTTTTTATGCGCGATCAATTACCTACCGTTGCAATGCAACATGAAACCGGTATCATTAATCTCGATAAAAACTCTGGCCCAGGCACGCACTGGGTCGGATATGCAATTGATCCACGTGGAATTATTTATTTCGATTCGTATGGATTAGCACCACCAAAAGAATTTTTAGAGTACGTTACCAGCGATAAAAGTATTCCAATCTGGTATTCAACGCTACCAACACAAAAAATAACTGATCCCCCAATATGCGGTCGTGAAACCCTCGCCGTGCTTGATGCTGTATCAAAATCAGCAGCGCCACCTCATAAAGTCGTGCACGCGTTCACTACACTACGTCATCACACTTAAACAGATATCAGTAAATATAATGGTAGATATTTATGGAAGATCCTCAGGTAGAGCTCAGAAGGTCGATTTATCTAAATATGCAACTCTTGATCAGCTCAGAAATGAAATCGATGATTTATTAAATATCACAAGTGTGGATCAAAATGAAGTCGTCGTTTTTCAGGACAAACAAGGACGATTAAAAACGAGTAACATACAACTACCAGATGTACTTGTACGAATTCCCAACGCGGTTGTTAATAATATCGTTACTTTTACTGATCAAGGTAAAATACAGGATTCCGGTAAATCGGTTAACGACTATGTTAAGAAAACTGGTGATGTATTTACCGGTGACATTATTATGTCAGGAAGAAAAATTACATATCTTATGAACCCAACCTCGGATACAGACGCAGCAACAAAAAAATACGTCGATGATCAAGAATCCAAGTACGTGTCAGTGCGCGGTGGTATAATGCGTGCATTTCTCGACATGAATAATAATGGTATTAATAATCTCAGAACACCAGAAACAGATTTTGACGCTGCAACGAAGAAATACGTCGATGATAGCAATAAATCATTAATGACAGTCAATGATGAAATTACCGCTGTTAGAACTGATTTTACCAATCACGTGCAAACGTTTCTGAATTTCCGTAGAAATATAAACAGATCTATTCATGACTTTTTTGGAAATCCACCAGTCGTTGACATAAAACTTACCGACATTAACATGAAAATCAACGATATTGTTAGTGGAATTCCTAATATCGTTGAAAAAACGAATCTAGTAACAAAGTTACTTGCTGGAATGCCTCACAAGCAGATCTTCAACGTAGTATACACAGTAGCATCAGGATTAGGAGTATGGACACTGCAAGATAATACTCTCAAACACACCGCAGAAGTCACTGGCGTATACAGGATGTCTATATTTAGCATAGCAAAATTCAGTATATTTACTACATTTCCATGGCGTCATTCAATCGATACTTTTTCTGGAGTTGTATCCGTTATAATAAATAAAGATGCGGAAGAAACATTTCTGCTGGAGGCATCTGATAAAAATTTAACCAGAGCACTATACTGGTGGTGCTTGGAATTTGTATGTGAAACTCCTCAATTAGTTATCTAGATAAGTATAATGAATCAAGAGTCATTTATCGACGTTCAACGTCACAGATACGCTCAAGTATGTGAGTGTCAAACCAAACTAAAAAATATCATCGACGATTACACGATAAAGGTAAAAAAATATCGGCGACGTATGGTTGTTATTGATATAATGGTATACTCGGTTTCTGCTGTTGTTGCTGGAGCCGGATTATTACTATCAACAATAACGATGACAGCGCCTGCAGTTGTAACAATTTTAGTTTCAACGGCAACAACATGCGCACGTATTTTCAGTATTATCGCTAAGAAAATATCTACGTGTACAAATGATAAACTAAACGAGTACATAATGAAATTGCACACAGCAACAGTATCTTATTCTAAACTATCATCGTATCTTTCGGCGTACCTCAGCGATGGTAAAATATCCGATGAGGAGTTCGCAACGATAATGGAAACTTATCATGAGGCATTCAAAGTGGATTCTAATGATAAAGTGGAGGGTTGAATTTCCGCTCTATTAAAATAATAATTAAATACGGATTATTTTAAATAATGTCATCGTTAGAATTATTACAGCAGATCGTAGCTAATACAACGCCGTCAAAAACTACTATGATATCATTAAGTTCAAACAATCCTGAATTTAGCGTTAACTTTCCGACTGCAATTCCAGCAAGCGAGATAGCATTAGCACGATTACGAGTTTATCATAGTTGGCCAAATATCAGGTCAAAACCGTTTGGTGGACAACCAGCAAATAATTCACTGGTATTTGCGAATAAGAATAAACCTGACGGTAGTCCTGATTGGCAAGTTGTTGGAATTACAACGGGTAGTTATCAAATAGACAGATTAATGATGAGTTCCAACGCAGAATTAAATCTATCACAGGGAAAGAATCTAAAATAGCGATCACTGTTTACGAACCAACACTATCAGCTGCGATTGAAATAAATTCTCCTGATTATATCGTAGACATTTATCAAAGTTCGATTAGATCTGTGTTAGGATGGCCTGAAGTCGCACCGGTTTATAATGGAGTTTCAGAACCAACTAAAAATGAATTTAAAACGAGTGAAGAAAAATTCATCAAAGATCCAGGATATCGAGGAAAACATCCTTGGAGTTATATAGGATTTGAATTTGATTCAAACAACCATGATTATTACTTTACTGATTTCGACGGTAAAAGAATTCCCAAGATAAATAGATCAGCATTTAATTTTATCAGGACGCCAGGGGCGCGGGATCGAGAGACTGTTGATGAAAAATTTTTTAAAAAATTTTTAAATACTCTTAAGCCTGAATACGATAAAATATTTAATGATTTAAGAAGTTTACTTATTTCATTATCTCAACATTATGCCGATGGTGTAAAAAATCAAGTAATCGAAACAATAAACCATTTAAATGGGATCTTATTCGATTTATACATCGCCAATTGAAGTATTATAAACATTGCGACAACACTCAATGGAAATCTTTACACAACTCCAAAATATAAGAAGTTATTTCTTGATCATTACAAAATAACAGAAAAAGATTTACAAACATTTATTATACCAGATTTAAACAACGCTGAAATGAAAAAATCATTAACTGATCTTATTGAAGAATATTATCCGGGAGTAATTGAATCGTGGAGAAAAATAGCCCCACCACCGGTTATACTAAAACATAATAACGACCCATTCGGTGGCGGACGTCACATATCGCCGGGCATTGTAAATATAACATCAGTAATTGCAGTCAATCTGGTATGCGATATTATTGAAGGTAGCTATCAGGTAGATCTTTCTAAGTCTAACCAGGCCCAGCAAGGGTACATATTATACACATTTTCCCCGCGCGATCCACCCGGCTGGTTGATTGTATCAGAGCCAATAAATCCCGTATATCTACGTGTACACAACCCGTTACTATCAAGGATACACTTTAAACTTACAGACCAGGTAGGTCACATTCTGGATTTGCAAAATGAAGAACTAAATATAAATCTGTATGTGAGATCATAACAAAAAAAAAAATATCCGGATGCATAGTGCTTGTCTATGATACCTGATACATAATGGTTGGTCCGTATTCTTTGATACAATACAGCATAGCATATACTTGTCAATATAACCTTGCCGGCGGTCTCATTCAATGCTAATCGGCAACTTTCCCTATATATTGTGGCAACCAGTAACTGACAAAATAATAATACTGTATTCTTTGTTTACATAAAATCCGCGCACAAGATTTCTCATAGTGCACACAGGCAATCGAAATCTATTGTCTAGTTACTCTGTCTAGAAGGCTGTGGCTGCATAATTAGCTCTGTTATTGATTATTCCATAACGGCTATATCTTAGTGCTAACATTGCCTGTATCTGTGTGGCCGATTACTGCGTAAAGTTATTTTAAGAATACGCTATGATTAAATCAATCTCCTTGGTAACGACTTACGCATAGACTTAGTGTTAATGCAGAATTATATATATTTCTATATTTTTTGGAAACTAGAAATATAAAATCCCATTTTACACAGAAAACTGGTTTTTGTTAAGAACACTATAGTTTTTAGGAAATAGGCTATTGTGCTTTTGGTAAACACATATTAACTTTTTCAGTATATATTTATAACAAGGTCCGATGGCTCATTGCTAGCGCGTTGAAACTCTCATCCTGGGGTCGGTGGTTCGAAACCCGAGAAAGGCAAATTGTCTGCAGGGGCGATTTTAGGCCAAGATTTATAATCTATTGGGGGCCTTGGCCAGCCCCAGTCTATTTGTGAATAGAAATTAGTATACCTACCCACGTGTCAACACGTAGTAGGTGTCAGTTTTGCACCCCTACGGATTTGATATTTGGGGTGGGTGTGCTAGTTTCTATTCACAAGTAGAGAAAAGGCCATCATCTTCATTGTATATATCATAATCACCTTCATTGTATATAACCACTATCTTCATTGTATATATCATAATCACCTTCATTCTATATAACCACTATCTTCATTGTATATATCATAATCACCTTCATTGTATATAACCACTATCTTCATTGTATATATCATAACCACCTTCATTGTATATAACCATTATCTTCATTGTATATAACCATTATCTTCATTGTATATAATCATAAATGTGACCTCTGAACTTGCTCGGATGTCAAAAGGCAACCGGGGGGTTCACATAGGTCAAAATGTGCCGTCTGCAAAAATCAAAATCATAAACCATCTGTATATATTTCATAACCATATATCACACAAAAACAGCTCCCTGACAAAAAAAAGTCATGGGGGCTAATATTTTTTTATTTTAAATATATAAATATATATATAATGAACCATGAAAACATCAATGATATTATCTGTGCTATTAAAAAACTAAAACATAACGGAATAAAATATCTGATAATCTCGACCCTCAGAAAATTATGTGCGATTTTGAATCACTGCAACAGAGAAAATTTGAAAATAAATATACACTACCTTCAAACTACAGATTTATAAAATTAATTTATCAATCTATGCTTGAATCACTAGCTATGGTAAACGACAATCAGGTAAAGCTATTTGCACCTCTTGTACAGTCAATCGAAAAGGTTAAATCCGAACTGTCTCACGAGTACGAAAGAAAAAAGATCGTGGACAATCGTGTAATGCAATTAAGAAAGATTATGCTATTTGATTCTGTCAAAAATGATAATGACGCTGAGAGCAGCGACGGTGAAGGTGGACCCTTGACTGTAATTATGGCTAAACAAAAGCCTTGGCAAAATTGACAGTAGAACTATCTGTTTTTTGTTAGGAAGACAGAGTTAGATATATTCAAATACTATCCGCTGATTATATGTTTTCGAAAATGCAGATTTGTATGTTTTATTTGCGACAAATTGTACCGATCGTGGATGTATATCAAAATATCTGGCATCCGCATTCATTGATGGGAAAGTTATTTCTTGGTCTGTTTCTGTATTTATGGATTTAATAGCTCTCTTTACGAATACTTTACACCTTCCAGTATTTCCACATGCAGAATTCTGACTCTGTGTTATAACTTGCAGATTAGATAAATTATTATTCTGGGGATTCCCATCAAAGTGGTCAACTACAAGTCCGTTTTTAATCAATCCAAAATAACATTCAAAGATGAACCTATGTGAGATATATTTTTTATTTCTACTAACACTGAATCTAAAATAACCAAATTTATCAAGACTACCGACTGTTTTTTTTGATCGACAGTTTCTGATCACGCCATCACGAGACGCTTCATAATTTTTGATGATCGGATGTGCTACAAATTCTTTTTGCTCCATTTATATAATAATATTATTTGTCTAAATCATTATTCTGAAATCTGGTGAGATAATCCTCTACGGTTTTTAAAGGAGATTTACCTGACAAGGTATTTTTTTTGTCATAATATCGTTTTAATTCCCTGTATTTTTTTCCGCCACATTTTAGACATAACTGTGTTTTTCCTCTGACTCCAACACCGCATTGCACACATGGTTTTGGTCCTGTACTTCCATTTTTGATACTTTGCATGTGATTTCCGCAGTATTCATTTATACATGGTTTATCACAATAAGAGATATGACTAAGTTTAAGCCAAATACACTTGTTCCTGGTTTCAATCATTATATATATATACTAAAATTTTAATTTAAATATTTGTTTTAATTATATGGAGGAATTATCCGTTATTGAACCTTCCCCTGCTAGATTTGGCCTTGACAGACTACCAGAATATAAATTTAGTGTTTCGATGCAAGATCTAGCTTTAACAAATGCGGACATAGCTAAACGTATCCGTGAAGCCAAAAAGGAATTTCGTGACGATGGTGCTGCTCATGTATGGTCAACTTTCAGGATAGGACATATCGTTAATATGATGAACGACAAACGAGGAAAAGTAATTATTAATCACCTTGATAATCAAAAATATTTCATTTTAATAAAGTTTATTGTAGAGACAGATGACGATATCTGGATTATTCGTGATAAGCGTGATCCAGTCTGTGTGCAGTCCGGGGGTAATATTGTTCTCTTAAATAACAGATCCAAACCTGGAATACTTACTGGCATTGATAAACCTTACTATGTACAAGGTTATCCAGTGACTGCAGTTGTCTACGCAATATATTCGCTAAATGATAAACCTAATGTTGCGGATCTCAAGCCGATGAAAATATCAAGAATAAACTGTGTAGCTGAACGAGTTACAGAACATTTTGCAAATGCGATACGTGGTAATGGCTTAACAGATTTAAGACATAAAAAAATAAACACATGGGCAGAAACGGTTAAGGATGCTGGTGCATCTATTAAGGATGTTGCTGAACTAGAAAAGTTATTAAGATTTCCAATAACAGTAAAAACACTAACCGGAGAGATATTATACGAACCAAAATATATAAAAAATGGAAACCCTATAACAATCGTTGATCATAATGCACATGCATGGACTGCTGCAGTAATAATATTTCCACGAGATAGAAAGGTTAAATTTTATGACGGTGATATCTTTGATTTTAATAAAAATATTAGTAAAACCGATCCTGTTTCTGTTTGGTTATTTCAGAGTTCGGAATATGATCATTACGATCAATTTGTACGACCTAACGCTGATATTTATCGTACAGAATCTCTCCATGAGGAAATGGAACATCTTGCACTGAAATATACCTCTGATGATGTCATAGTTAGACAATTACTGAATAACTGTTTTACTGTTCCGTCAGTCGCTGCTCATTTCGCTCAGGAGAAAAATTCATGGAAAATGACACGATCGGAATTTCTTGAAGATGTCAAGAAAAGTTGTATAGAATATGGCCACGGTGGATTATGGAACACCAAATACGATTACAACGACGTTATCTCGGTTGATATGGTAGCATGTTATCCTGGGAGTTTTCTTGGATATGGAGCATGTTCTAAATACTTTAAGAGATTCGGACATCCTACACATGACATGACCAAGGTTGCGATAAACGGAC
>JAECUM010054235.1:0-19128 GCA_016617855.1 Megalonaias nervosa
CACACACACACACACACACACACACACACACACAGCAACCAACTAAAAACCCACATCCTTACAAAGAAACAATCATTCTTACTAACAAAACACGCATCATTATCTTCAAACACGGGAGGCGTATGTTGCTATTTTTATTATAAGACACACATACAAGCATACAGTCCATCATATCAAACAGAGTGACGGCTTAGGTAAAAGCACTAATACATACATACTCACATCCTCACACGTACAAAAACGTACAAAGATACATACATACAATCACACAAGCCATTGATGGAAATTGAATAATGGACGAAAGTTTTAAAACAGAAACAAAGATACATAGATTTCGAACATAGACGTTGAAAAAAAAAATTAAAATATTGTCCCACAACATTTGCAGTAACAAGTTTCAAAAATATTAAACACTTAATAATGTTTGCCAAAATTTACAACTGTAAAAACTTGTAAAGGCTAAAGACATTTTTTAAATATCACAAATTTCAAACAAATTTCAATATTATACAAATTAAACACCTAGTATTTTACATTTTGTTACAAATGTAAAGTATTGCAAAATTTAAACAAGTTTTAATAATTTGAATAAAACTTACTTTTAACAATAATACTAATTTGAACGTTAGAAAACTAAACTTAAACACGTCACTCTCTCACTCTCTGACACACAAAGCTAACACAGGACCGATTTAATGATGTGGTAGGTGATAGATGGTGTAGATGGTGTAATGGATAGTTTTTATGGGATGTTGGATGGTATATAAGATGTGTATGTTTTGTTTGCTTTCATCTCCTCTTTCATTCTAAGCTAACGCAAGTTGTGTGTGTAAGGGGTGAGGAATGGTATAGGTGACGTTTTGGATATTCTTTGTGACATTTCTTCTCCTTCTCTTACATTCTAAGCTAACAAATGGCATTTTGGACAGAGTGCATAATGAGATGTTAGATGGCACATAAGATATGTGGGAGTATTTTTGTGAGATTTCATCTTCTTCGTTTACATTCTGAGCGAACACATAGCATTTTGGGATATTGTGTTTAGGGTATTAAATGGTATAATTAATGTAATGGATAGTATTTTTGTGGTGTAAGGGTTAGTCTATTTTGTGAAATTTCATCTTATTTGTGTACATTCTAAGCTAACATATAATGTTTGCAGTGTGTGTTTGTGTGTATTGGTCTTTGTTTGTCCCTATAAAACTCCCTTTGTCCCTATCAAATTCATTTCCCCCTACCTAATTACCTACAGTAGCGCATATTCAGGTCATCCACTTGCACCACTGTTACTTAGTAGCCGCCCGATTGAGGTCAGCCATTTGTAACACTGGTTGGTTTTGAGGCTACAAATATAGACTTGGGTTTTTTTTCCATAAGAATTTCCACAAATTGTAAGGATAAAAAGATACTAGGTTTTTCTATAGGATTTACCACAAATTTTGGTGAAAAATAAATATTAGGTTTTCCCAAAGGAATGTCCTACAAGTTGTGACTATAAATAGATACTAGGGTTTTTTCATTGGACTTTACTACAAGTTTTGGCTATAAATAGATATTAGCGCTTTTTATTTTCTGACTATGAGATTTCAATTATATAATAACAATAAGGCGCATTGGATAGTTTATTTAATGGGTGTTGAATGGTATAGTTGGTGTAATGGATAGTGTTTTTATGGTGTGAGGGATGGTAAGTTTGTGAGATTTCATCTCCATCTCTTACTAAGCTAACACAGGGCAATTGTGATAGTGTTTGTGTTTGTGTGTGTGTGTGTGTTTGTGCGCGTGTGTGTGTGTGTGTATGAAAGGGCTGTTGGATGATATTGGGATGTTAGATGATATAGGTGGGATATTGGGATTTTGGATGATATAAACTAACACAGGACGTTTTGAGATAGTGTAAGGGGTGATGGATGGTATAGATGGTGAAATGGATAGTATTTTTATGGTGTGAGGAATCATAGTAAGTTTGTGAGATTTCATCTCCTTCTCTTACACTCTTAGTTAACAGGGGGAGATTGTGATTGTGATTGTGTGTGTGTGTGTGTGTGTGTGTGTGTGTGTGTGTGTGTGTGTGTGTGTGTGTGTGTGTAAGGGCTGTTGGATGATATAGGTGGGATATTGATATGTTCTATGATATAAGCTAACACAGGACGTTTTGGGATAGGATGATGAATGGCATGGATGGTGTAATGGATAGTATTTGTATGGGGTGTTGGATGGTATATAAATTGTGTGAGAGTATGTTTTGTTTGCTTTCATTTCCTCCTTTTTTACTCTAAGCGAACACATGACATTTTTTGCATAGTGTGTGGAAGTGATGGATGGTATAGATGATATAACGGACAATATTTGATGGGGTTTTGGATGATAAGTAAGAGTGTAAGAGAAGGAGATGAAATCTCACAAACTTACTATGATTCCTCACACCATAAAAATACTATCCATTTCACCATCTATACCATCCATCACCCCTTACACTATCTCAAAACGTCCTGTGTTAGTTTATATCATCCAAAATCCCAATATCCCACCTATATCATCTAACATCCCAATATCATCCAACAGCCCTTTCATACACACACACACACACGCGCACAAACACACACACACACACAAACACAAACACTATCACAATTGCCCTGTGTTAGCTTAGTAAGAGATGGAGATGAAATCTCACAAACTTACCATCCCTCACACCATAAAAACACTATCCATTACACCAACTATACCATTCAACACCCATTAAATAAACTATCCAATGCGCCTTATTGTTATTATATAATTGAAATCTCATAGTCAGAAAATAAAAAGCGCTAATATCTATTTATAGCCAAAACTTGTAGTAAAGTCCAATGAAAAAACCCTAGTATCTATTTATAGTCACAACTTGTAGGACATTCCTTTGGGAAAACCTAATATTTATTTTTCACCAAAATTTGTGGTAAATCCTATAGAAAAACCTAGTATCTTTTTATCCTTACAATTTGTGGAAATTCTTATGGAAAAAAAACCCAAGTCTATATTTGTAGCCTCAAAACCAACCAGTGTTACAAATGGCTGACCTCAATCGGGCGGCTACTAAGTAACAGTGGTGCAAGTGGATGACCTGAATATGCGCTACTGTAGGTAATTAGGTAGGGGGAAATGAATTTGATAGGGACAAAGGGAGTTTTATAGGGACAAACAAAGACCAATACACACAAACACACACTGCAAACATTATATGTTAGCTTACAATGTACACAAATAAGATGAAATTTCACAAAATAGACTAACCCTTACACCACAAAAATACTATCCATTACATTAATTATACCATTTAATACCCTAAACACAATATCCCAAAATGCTATGTGTTCGCTCAGAATGTAAACGAAGAAGATGAAATCTCACAAAAATACTCCCACATATCTTATGTGCCATCTAACATCTCATTATGCACTCTGTCCAAAATGCCATTTGTTAGCTTAGAATGTAAGAGAAGGAGAAGAAATGTCACAAAGAATATCCAAAACGTCACCTATACCATTCCTCACCCCTTACACACACAACTTGCGTTAGCTTAGAATGAAAGAGGAGATGAAAGCAAACAAAACATACACATCTTATATACCATCCAACATCCCATAAAAACTATCCATTACACCATCTACACCATCTATCACCTACCACATCATTAAATCGGTCCTGTGTTAGCTTTGTGTGTCAGAGAGTGAGAGAGTGACGTGTTTAAGTTTAGTTTTCTAACGTTCAAATTAGTATTATTGTTAAAAGTAAGTTTTATTCAAATTATTAAAACTTGTTTAAATTTTGCAATACTTTACATTTGTAACAAAATGTAAAATACTAGGTGTTTAATTTGTATAATATTGAAATTTGTTTGAAATTTGTGATATTTAAAAAATGTCTTTAGCCTTTACAAGTTTTTACAGTTGTAAATTTTGGCAAACATTATTAAGTGTTTAATATTTTTGAAACTTGTTACTGCAAATGTTGTGGGACAATGTTTTAATTTTTTTTTTCAACGTCTATGTTCGAAATCTATGTATCTTTGTTTCTGTTTTAAAACTTTCGTCCATTATTCAATTTCCATCAATGGCTTGTGTGATTGTATGTATGTATCTTTGTACGTTTTTGTACGTGTGAGGATGTGAGTATGTATGTATTAGTGCTTTTACCTAAGCCGTCACTCTGTTTGATATGATGGACTGTATGCTTGTATGTGTGTCTTATAATAAAAATAGCAACATACGCCTCCCGTGTTTGAAGATAATGATGCGTGTTTTGTTAGTAAGAATGATTGTTTCTTTGTAAGGATGTGGGTTTTTAGTTGGTTGCTGTGTGTGTGTGTGTGTGTGTGTGTGTGTGTGTGGTTACCGGCACCGGTGCGATAGGTTTTATATGGTTCCAACAAAAAGCAGCATTCCAAATATGTAAAAATAAACTGTACAAAAACTTTAGGAAATTAACCCTTTCAAATAAGCGTGAACATAAGCATAACATCATAAAATATAAAAGGTAAAGATGTTCAAATTCTGCATACAATTAAAAGTACAGGTTATATTTGTAAAATCCTTAAAAACATACAGTCGAAATTTATTATATAAACCTCATCCCCTCAAGTCCACAATTGTCTTCATAATACAGATTCGTCATCAAATTCACATCAAAATACTTTTGTTTATCAAGGTGGTGATGGTAGTGGTTTGTGTGTGTCTGTGATTGGATTTGTAACGTAGCTTTAACAATTTTTCAGTCATATCGCTACGATGTTTGCAGTGTGGCAGTTTATAGTGATGTCTAGCACTGAGGCATTATGCCGCAGACATGTGGCATGATGTCCCACGTAGTCACATTATCCTGACACCAGGCCGACCAGTCCTAACACTAACCTCTTAATGCTGAGCGCCAGGCGAGACAGCTGCTAGTACTATTTTTATGAGTCTTTGGTATGGCTCGGCCGGGATTCGAACCCGCTACCTCTCGCATCCGAGGCCGACACTCTCGCGGTATTTTTGTTTAACAAGATGGAAATCGACACATTCAACAAGAAAGTGTTTCACTGTCATGGATCACTGACAGGATATGCAATCCAGGTTACTCTTGGGGACGTATGGATGAGTTAGGTATGTTGGACCTATACGCGATTGGTTCCATAAAAATCATCACCTGTCATGAGTTCCATTAAGTGCCGGGTTAAGGCCTTCCAGGGTCCTAAGCACTGAAACTATTATGGTGCTCCCCTCCAACAAAATGTGAAACTAAAAATAAAACCAAATATTAAAAGTTAAAAAGATGAGAAAATACCAGTGTTGCCATAATTTAAAAAATCGTACACACAGATCTAAATGGTCAAATGTAATTCATTAAAATTTTGTCATCAATAATTAATTTGAATTTTTTCTGGTGCCCCTGTCGGGATGGTGCCCTAAGCACGTGCTTATAATGCTCACTGGGTAATTCGGCACTGGTTCCATTCTTCACTTTCTAATAGCGTGGTTGATGTCAGAAAGTTTGTTTTATGGAGCTTTCATTCCACGTATTTTTTCAGGTATGAAGAACATGCTGATTTATATAATGTTTGAAGTATGTATATAAATCTTCCATTTGGAAACTAAAGAATGCATGGCGGATTTAACCCTTTTATCTGTGTTGTCATTACCCTTAATACCATGAGACCAGGGAATCATCACTACAAAATATTGTTCCAGATTGCATGATCAAATCATGTTTCTATAAGATCTGCGATAGTAAATGGATTCTCAGAATTAACGATTGTGCAAAGATGTCAGCGTGGAAAAAGAATCAGAACTTTGCGCATGACAGAAGTTGGGATGTATTATATCACTGTTGAAAATCCTGACTCCTAGTTTACACGGGTTATATTAACATAAATACAAACTTTCTCTTTATCTATCACACACACACACACACACACACACACGCACGCACGCACGCACGCACGCACGCACGCACACACACACACACACACACACACACACACACACACACAAAGAATATCCAAAATTCTTCAACAACTAGACAGTCATAAAATAGGTGCTCGATATTTGCAACTTTACACCATTATACTAACACTTCGCCTTTACTTATATAACTTAAACACTCCAAAAAGCTAATACTTTTTCAGAATATATTGCTGCCGGATAGCTGATTTTACCTCATTGGCATCTAAAACTTATGTGATGCGTCCTTGCGTACTGATATACGAGTACGTTGATTGGATCTAACCCCCTCTCTCTCTCTCTCTCTCTCTCTCTCTCTCTCTCTCTCTCTCTCTCTCTCTCTCTCTCTCTCTCTCTCGTTATGTATATTTAGTTTGTATTGTGTTGGCTTTTGCCAATGATTATATGTTATGCATATTTTATTTGTATTGTGTGGCTGACCACCTGACTACTCACATCATTTTGTCTTGTTACAAGCCTTTTTTGGATCAAAACATACTTCCTATTGAAAATGAAATCCCTGATTTATACCCTGATTGTGCAGTTACTAGAACAATGGCAAAGAGAGCTCTTGAGAATGGTGAATGACGTTTATCAGTAAATTATTCCTTTAGCTGTCACATTTTGTGGTCAATCTTTTGATGGGGTCGCTTTTTCTCTTGGTATTGATCACTCAAGAGGTATTGATGACAGTAATCCTCTTTTAACTACTCATTGTCTTTATTAGGGTGACAATAAACAATCACTCGTTGTTGAACAGGTCCAAGATCCTGAAATCTCCTGTTTGTCTCAGAGGGCTATTAGCGGACTGAAGCCACACATGTAACTGGTCGTTATTTTGTTAAAAATGGGGTCATTATGAGAAAACGTTGACCAACTGTGGTACCACTGGCGAATAATGGTAGCGAGTTTTCAGATTGTTGTTCGTAAGTTGTATCGACATGAAATTCGTAGCCTAGCCCATGAAACTCCCTTGGCTGGTAATTTAGGAGTTAATAAGACTTGTCACAATATCATGAAACATTTTTTTGACCAAGAATCAAAAGTGATGTTTCTAAATACTGCAGATCTTGTCACACTTGTCAAATGGTAGGGTCACCCAATCAGATGTTACCTAAGGCTCATCTGCAACCTATTCCTGGATCTGACGAACCATTTAGCAGAATAATGGTAGAATGTGTTGGCCCCTTACCTAAGACCAAGTCAGGAAACCAATATTTGTTGACTATATTATATGCGTCCACAAAATTTCCAGAGGCAATTCCTTTGAAGAACGTTAAGACTAAAAATATTTGTAAAAGAATTGATAAAGTTCTGTTATGCACTTTTGGGATTTTCAAATCTGCCCAATATGATCAATGGTCAAATTTTATGTCTGAAATTTTCCAGCAAGTTATGCATGAATTAGCACAGTTTAAATCTTCTACCTATAACCATGAAGGTCAAGGGGTTTTAGAAAGACTTCATCAAACTTTGAAGAATATGACTCTATCATATTGCTTTGATACAGGAAAAGAGTAGGACGAGGGTGTTCATTTGCTGTGGTTTGCTGTTAGGGAATCAGTTCAAGAATCAGTAGGTTTTCGTCCTGTTGAACAAGTGTTTGGACATATTGACCGTTGAGCATTGAAGTTATTATAAAATAACTTCTTTTAACCTAAAACTCAGAGTTCGGGCTTTCTTACCGATACCTCAAAATCTTCTACGGTATGGTGCTTTTATAGTTGAAAAGAAAGCAAGTGACTTTAATTATATCAGTTATGGCTCCACTACTACTTCTGAAACTTTAATTTGCAAATAAAGAGTTTTGAGATATCAAAAATAAAATGAATGGTTATACACTTATCAATAATTAACTAATTAATTATACTTGTATGAAGAGTGTATATTATGATCAATATTAAACCACAAACGTATTATCCTTAGGTAACTTCAATAGAACAGCAAAAATTGCGTAAGTTCTCTCAGCCAGAGGTTAAAAAGATGACATGGAGAGACAGCAAAGAATACCCGGTAAGTGTAAATGTAACATGAAACGCCTATACATGCATATAAATGCTGATTATGTTCATTTTGTTATTATATATAAAAACCCACATTTGTCTGTGTGCCCCGGCTGCCAAACAAGAGGTCGCGAGTTCCAAATTCACGGAGGCATCCCAAATATTGTTTAACTTGATTTTTATTTTTATGTTCAAACTTTCTTTTAAACTGCTTATCCCAACTGTTTTTATTTTTTTTTTATTTTTACTTTTTTAAATCTCGTCCTATGACTGGCAGTTAGCCTAGTTTTATTATATTCTTCCTTTATGCAAGAGACGAAATTCATCCTTTTTCGTACTGTGTTGCGTTTTTGGAGGAAGCATTATCTAGTTCTCAGTACATTAAAACAGTGTCTAGAGCTGACGACCACCTCCAATTTCGTGAAAGGTAGTATGTTTACCCCAAATATATACCCTATAATGGATAAACAGTCAGAAACATTTCTATACATTAAATGCAGTTTTAGAAAAATGGTTTGTAATGGAAATGTTGGACTGAAGTGTTCAAACGAACTGTTTATTCCTTATTTTGACGCGTCCCGTGAGTCTCAGCCACAGCTAATACTAATTATCGCATTCTTATGCAAATAAAGCCATGCAACTATTCAGTTACTATGACGACTTATGTCTTTCTGATGATATTCAATAATAAACAACGTCGCTCGGTCTCATGTACATAGCACTATTACAGGTTTCGTGAAACTAAAAAAAAAATCTGTGACTTTTTCAGGACAACAAGAGTACGGAGGAATACAACCTGAACGTGTACATACATACCCACAGTACATATATATTTTGCAATTTGAACATTAGGTCAGCCTTGAAAGCAGGCGAACTTCAGAAAAGATTATTTAAGATTTTGCTTCGTGGATATAAATTTGCCTTTAAGTAAAGTCGTCTAAAACATTTTCATTCATATCTAAAACCTTTCCATTTTGGATATGACTAATATATGTTCGTTATTTCTATTACTACTGAATGTTTGGAATCAAATTCAATTAGCAATACAAATCTATATACCCACTCCCAAAAAAAGATGTTTGTTCATTTTCTAGAGTAAAAGCAAAGCTGCATTAGTGTAAACACTTTTGCCATTACTTCTAGCAATTAGGTAAAATAGTTCTGTCAATATCGAAATCGTCTTTCTTAATAAGAATCTATAATACCCAATTTCTGAACATAGGATAAATACTTACATTCACAGTAAACCTAGTCTGTCAAAATGGCGAAATAAAGTCGGCGAAAACCCTTAGGTTCCGTCCCACTTGCTTAGGTCCCCTTCTCCCCTCTCCTTAACGAAAGCTCTGGATCCACCACAGATTTGCATAGAAGATTCACAGACAATGTCATATAATTTGCATTGATAATTTATCTTTTATACGTAAATATTTACTCCTCAAGGATGTGCAAAACCGTGATTATTATGGGATGGGGGTTGAAGAAGTCTGGAAGATGGGTTACACGGGCAAGAATGTAATCGTGGCAATAGTAGACATCGGAGTGGAAATGAATCACATAGAACTGTACCCAAATATGGTAAGTATAGAATAAAGCTATACCTCGGAATCTATGAAAGATATTAAGATTTTAGTAATCTAAGTTTTAAATCCTAACCCAGATTGGGACTTCATTATCAAATAGGCTTTCGTTTCATTAAAAATAATACCTTTCCATTGAACCTGCGACAGTCAGGGTATATGGTACCATCTCTGAAACATTTGTTTGTGCTTATTCTTGGTTATTATGGCAAAATATTGTTTCAGTCATTTATAAATAGTATATAAGAAATACACTGTGAATCCTCCCGAATTACGATAACATGACCAGTGTCTTCAGACTCCGTGGTCAATGAATAATGGTAGGTATGGAGTGTTACTATTTTAGACCGGCACACGGTAAAGTAATTTGTCATCGGGAAGAAGTTTTGCGGGTAATCTGATTGGTATGTTTGATCGTGTGTGTGTGTGTGTGTGTGTGTGTGTGTGTGTGTGTGTGTGTGTGTGTGTGATCTGTATGACATCGCGGTGATGCGTCGAATATAAGCAGATTAAACTATTATAATGTGACTCAACAGTTAACGTTACTTTGGCATGCAGACATTAATGTGTTCTCAGACTCAACTGCACCTTTTTATTAATTTAAAGTGATTGACATTCTATCGCTGAGATGATTGTGGGATTTGTATAACAATATATTGCAAACATTTTGAATATACATTGTTTGACCATCTGACATGATACTTCTGGAGGGAAAAAGATCTCAAAAACGTTTTAGTGTACCGTAGACCGGTCAGATTGTTTGAGAAAAAGATAGGGACCTTTCTGTTTTTACTTGAGACAGGGGAGAAGTCAAATTACTTTTTCAAAAGTCCTGTGACTTCACTTATGTAATCGGCATGCACACAAACAACAACGACAGACGCTAATTAAAAGATTGTTTCCAGACGACAGTGTTTGAGAGTAAAAAGATGGTGTTTTGAAGAAAATCGCCATTTTTGATTAATACGCTCCAAGCGTAATTGATTTTTTTATACGCACTAAATTGATAGTTGTCGCAATCTGTAGCTCTATTGGATTGTCTTAGATTGATTCAGGTGTATTATTCATCACATCATATTGGGGAAAATGTCTTGTATGTAATGCTTGGTAGTAATTTTCATTCAATCATTTATCATAATGGAGTATCCTAATTATGGTGAACGAAAAGTCCCCATAGTCACCGGCATTTAATTATTATTTAAGCATATCGTCATAACATAACACAAAGCTATTTATATTTACCAAGTATTAATTTCATATACTCTTTCGTTCATCTACAGAACATGAATCTATCATATAGTTTTGTTGACAATGATCGCGATGCAAATCCACCAATCCACTCCAACTATGCTGATAAAGTGGACATTGAGTGAGTGCACCTTATTATTTTATAATCTGATTAAAATCAGATCTCCGTTGTTCTACGTGAAGATCTGACGACGACCGCTTAAGGGTTATGTTCTGGTGACCTTTGAATTAGCCAATGGAAATGCAGCTTTCAAAAATCTGAACGTGAATCAAATCGTTCAGTATAAATTCATGCTCTTTTTTTTAACTGCTCAGTCTTCAAACTCGAAGATATAAGACTTCATCTGATTGTTTGATAAAACTAGCGATTATGATAATAACATAGGTTACCAGAACATGACCTCTAAGCGGTCGCTGTCAGATCTTCATGTATAACACTGGAGATCTGATTTTAATCAGATTGGATTATTTTATTTTAATTTATTGGGCTCCATTTCAGAGTAGGAATTCTAACACATATCAGTTTCAAAACAATTTTTGTTGTTTACTCCTTTTGTCTGTATTCATTTGGTTTAAAGATAAATTATTCCTTGTTTTCTGCAACCACGGCAAAGATGTACAAACTGAAAGCTAGTTAAATTTATTTATTCAACTAGTTTTATTACTTAAGATGTTTTAGTCTACTAAAATTTAATCTTACCTTAAACGATTCTTTTTATCCTTTTGAAAAACCGAAATAATGCAGCTTTAGTTGTCATAAACGATCTTTAATTTATGTGTTTCATTTAAAGCCATGGTTCAAACTGTGCTGGTCTTGTGGCTGGTGTGAAACACAACCAGTTTTGTTCTGCCGGAGTTGCTCCAGATGCTAAGTTAGCCTGTAAGTACAAGTTTTGTAAATCATCGCCAAAATGTCATAAAAATTGCCAAGGAAATGGATGATCTGCCTTATAGTAAATAAAAATATGTACATTACCTAGAAAGGTGTATGACCAAATATGTACATTACCTAGAAAGGTGTATGACCAAATATGTTGTGACTTAACTGTATGTCGTGTTTGGTGACACGAAACAATCCTTCTTTATCATTGCTAGATATCAATATTTGTCCGATTATACCTCCAGAGAATTTATACAAGAGATGGATATTTTAAAATCGGTCACATCTAAGTGGAAGCATGAGTTTTAGTCACATGTAGCATGCAGGAGATTCACTTGCTAATATATAATAATGATTAAAGTGGTATAGATGATCTAATAAAGTGTTTTCGAATACCTTCCATGATTTTTAGGAAATGACCTTTAATTGCTGTCGAGATTGCAGCCCTTTGAGACCGAAATCGGTTCAAAGAAAAACTCAAAATTTGTACGTTCAATGATATAAAATGTAATAAAGTGTACATGTTTTTTCTCTCACTCTCACACCAATGATAATGAATAATTGTAGCTGTGAAATCTTTAATGCAATACAAAACAGTCAGCACTAATGAGATTATCTTCAGTAGTCATATACCACGGCGCCAATTTTAGTAGTCAAATACTACATTGATACACTTAAGTACTCAAACACTACTGTGCTAAACTTAGGTAGTCAAACACTACTGTGCTAAAATTAACACACGACTAATAATCACATGAATTATCATTAAGTTTCCCTCAACATAATAGACCACTGCCTGGGTCAGACTGGTGGCTCAGACCTGTCTTGTACAACGGTACTGCTGCGAAACAGCTGGATGGATAAAACTGGTAACAATTCACCAGTCTACTTAAGGTCCAATACCAGGTAGCTACATCGCCAAGTTTACTGCAAATTATTGCATTCCTAGTAGCTCCTCATTGCCACTCTCGGCTTAGATACTACTAGTCCCGTCTAGTTAGCTAAACAAGAATACGGTACAAATAGATGTACTGTTGATAAGGCCAGAAACATGCTAAGTCAAAATCTAATACATATAACAACATTCAATTAATTATTATTTAACATTACAACAAACAAAATTATATTCAGGCTCATTCCGCTCATCCATGTTTATGACTAATATTGTAACTTGTCAAGGGCCAAGGCCAAATAAAATGGAATAGATGGACAGCTCACCCATTTTTCAGTTACTAGATCTCTCCAGTGTATTGTAGTGTCAAGAAATGGAGTGTTCAACTCAAACGTTCTTATTTAGATTATAATACCACATAAAACCCAAATATAAATAGTCAACACAGTTTATTATATGACTTCCAGGCTTATGTGTTTTCTTACAACATTTAGTGCTCAAAATGGTGAAATAGAATATTTGCAAATATGCAGAACAGATGTTTGATAAAGCATGTTGAAATGACAACAATAGTTTCAGTGGTAAATTGCATGTGAAAATCAGCTTAAATGTTCAATTTTTCCTAATTCACATAATCTCTAACTCAAATAATCCTAATTCCAAACTTAGTCTTGCACAGAAAAATAATTTGATAGTTCTCAAAATTGGTTCATATAACTTACCGAAGTGGTGATGATTTTGTGCATCCAATCAAGGTTCGAAACCAGACCAGGATTTGTGTTTTAGAGTACAATGGTAATTATGTTAGAGGCACAGTCTGGAACCGGATGTTAATAGTGTTTCGAGTTTGTTGGCTGAGAGACAGTTTGTCGTTTTGAGTGACACAGTCTGGAACAGGATGTCAATAGTGTGTCGCTTGGTTGAATGCGACAATGTCTGTCGTTTTGTAGCAACAAAGTGTGCTGTTGTGTCGGGTATATTATTTCGACATCTAAATGACACAAATGCTACAAAATGGATAAAAATTTGTGATTTCAAAATGATACATGTAATTGAGTAGGAAATTCGATAGTGCCAATCGGAATGCTAAATTCCCAGTGGACAGCAGACGGCTGTGTTGATGACGACACAGTGACAATGTCGTCAGCTAAATCCGTTCTATGGGAACTTTTATCTGATATAACTAGGAAACAAACTTTGAAACAACTTCAGAGAAACATTATAGTCATTATGAGTACTAAATTTAATGTGTCGGTAGTGACTATTTTATCTTGCTATTACTGCTTGAAATTATCAGTTGAGATGACAAGAGACTGTTGTTCTGTTTGCTTGGTCTTAAGACCTTTATTGGAGTCCAGCAGAACCACAACTGCCAGAACGGCGGATCTCACCCCTATTTATAGGTTTGCGAACACACTTGGGGAAATTCATGACATAGTTTTTACGAATATTACAAGTATGGAAGAATTCGGAAAGATTAACATGAGTGCCTCCTAGTGGAAGCCGAGAGCCCAATATTCACAGTAGTAAAAACGACTAAAATAGCAATAATTTCAGAATAAATTATTCAAAGATTCAGTACTGAAGGTGAACAATTTCATCACACTGGTGACGAAAAATTATGAACTTACATGAATATTACCTTAATCCTGTAGAAAAATGGATACAATTGCCTATTTCTCTCTCAGAATAAAAAGTAAGTGAAAACAGTTTACAATCCTTTCATGTACACACTGGTCTTCAAAAATCTTTCCCCAGATGATGAATATTTAAACAAATCATTATTATATGATTTACATATTGTATAAAAATAATTTCTTTTATACAAGAGTCATGTATCAAAAACTGTTACTACAGTTACTATTATCTGCATTGGAAACAGAGGTACAACATTCCAACATGATGGGAATGTAAACAAGAAAAGGAGATTATAAATTATCTCCAACCATAATAAGTGCAAATGCACTTTCTAAGAATATAAGTTGACAGGTAGTCAGGATTGTTTCAGTACCCCCGTCTTGTTGAAAAAGTTCGTCCTCGAACTTCTACTAGTTTGTTAAGAAAGGTTATCATATATTCACACATCTAACTATTCAAAGTGCAATGATACTGATCCAATGGGATGGAGTATCTTCTTGCAATATACCGGTTATACAACTTTTGATAATATCTTAACTACAAAGGATATGATTATGGTTGGAAAAGTATACATTTTTTTCAATTAAATATGCAGACCATACTTACCAATACAATTTGAACCTTATACTAATATATAATATTACACACACACACTGTCATTAGTATCCAATTATAATGGTAAATATCTTTGCCTGTCACACCGGCGACCGGGTTTCAGTTCCCCGCCAGAGAGCCAATTAATAATGCTGGAAACACAAACACAGTGCCATTTGATAATTATTTAATTCCACTTTTTCTTTTACAGAATTTTGAATGTCCATTTCGAATAACATTTGATTGTTCCCCTCCTCTGTCGATGAAAATGAATGAAATTACATGAAAAGAAGAAGAAAATTTTTGAGGGGATAATAATTATTAAAACTAATGTAAAACAAATTGCCTAATTCAAGTTAAAACTGAAAATGGAACACTGTGTTTCCTTTTCTTCAGTGCTCTTGGCAGACAGTGCTATTGAGAGTGAAGATTCCTCTGTGTCTCCATATATCTGGCTAGTGGTCTTAGGCTAGGTTTAGTCAATATATCTCCCCCAGATGAGGTTGCTGTAAATAGAGTGGTGTTACAATATCTGTTGGCTGCTTTTTCACTGGGCTTTTGAATAAATTGCGCATTGCTGGAGGAACCATGGCCTTCCTCTCCGGTGTAGTTGGGAAATCTCCTAAATAAATGGGAGAAGGTGATCTTAGAGGCGTCAATGGTGTCGAGGATACAGATGTATGCACCCGTGATGATTGAGTTGCTTCCATTATTTTGTTAGCCCCAGATTTCAGCCCTCCCCAAGATGGACTTCTCCTCTGGCTGCGTGATTTCGATGAAGAAGCCTTTCACTGGCCCTCAAAAGTGAAAGTCCTTGCATCCCTGACTTTCAGGTCCTGGACTTTCCTTCAGGTGGCTGTGAATATGACAAACTACCAACTAACCTCAGCACAAATATCTAAGAGCATTTGTCGACTAACGCCTCAGAAAACAAATAGGTACGTTAATGCCGGCTACACAAAAAGAGTCCCGTTCACTAAACAAATAGAATTCACAAGAACACCAGGGCTTACATACCCTATCTCTGTGTCTTATTAAATAAAAAGCATCGGGCTCAACACAAATCAGAGGTTTCTATCAACCATGCGGTTCCCGCCATAAAATGGCTTCAATCTGTCATGATGAAACTATTTTTGGTACTGCTTTATGGTCGTTCTGTATTTTATAAACTAAATCAGACAACACTCCAATTACATGATGTGGGCCTTCACAGTTTGTTTGCAGTTTTGGACTACGACCTTTCTTCTTTGTTTTTGTGTGGAGCCAAACAACGTCTCCTATTTTATACTGTCTTGCCCGTATCTTATGATCATAGTATCTCTTCAGCCTGTTGCTTGCTTCCATCATATGAGTCCTTGCCTTTTCATGAATTTTCCACATTCGGGTAAGTAGATTTTTAATATGCTCATTTTCGGGGTCGTCAACAGTTTCTTGTTCCACTTTTGGGGGAGGTCCGAAAATTAGATCAACAGGTAGTTGAACTTCCCGTCCCATTATCATCATATTTGGAGTCTGACCGTGCTTTCATACACAGATGGTCTGTATGTAAGCATAGCCAGTTGAAGATGGTCATCCCGGTCTCGCTGATCATGTGTAATATACTTGCTTAATATATCTTCAATGGTGTGGTTAAAACTTTCAGCTAGACCGTCACTTTGAGAATGAAAGGCTGTTGTCTTGGTCTTGTCCATTTGCAGTCTGGAGCAGAGTTCCCTAAATAGCTTTGATTGAAACTGACCACCCTGGTCAGTGTGTAGTTTTGTGGTAACCCAAAACGGCATATAAATTTTTCAACAAATAAATTAGCTATTGTTTCAGTGTTTTGTTCTGGTATGGGTAATGCCTCTGTCCATCGTGTGAAATAACTGCAATTAATACCGGTAATACGTACTTGTTTCCTATATTTGACCTCGGGGAGGGCCCCAGCACATCCATGGCTACCCTTTCTAATGGGGCACCAACAATGTATTGTTTCATAGCTGCTCTTGGGCGTAGCTTGGGGCCTTTGCGGAATTGACATATTTCACATTCTTGATATCATCGTCTGACACTCTCTTTATAGCCGACCTAGTAGAAACGGCTTCGTACTCTTGCAATGGTGGGAGACACGCCAAGATGCCCAGCACTAGGGTCATCATGCAGCATCTTTAAGATTTCATTTTTCTTGCTGTTAGTCAATATAAGTTGCCCTCGGAATTCACCAGTTTCAACTATTATTCATTTTCGGTAGAATTTTCTATCAAGAAGCTATATACGATCCCATTGAGACCAACAAGTCTTAACTATTGAATTGTATGGAGATACATATTCCCACAATGGTTTTGTATCTCCAGCCTGCTTCCATTTCATAATAAAAGAAAGATTTTCATCTTTCGACTGTGCATTTGAAATAAATTGTTCTTTGTGTTGGGCAAACCACATTGCAGCAGACTCCATTTCTTCAACTGCATCATTAGGAAGAGATCTGTTGAAGTCAGGCTTCTGTCACACGGATGGCCATGATTGTGTTTGTTTCTGTTTCCAGGGTGTGCGCCCGGTCAAACGATAATTCTTTCTGTTCTTGGCGCTTACAGTGGTCACATGACATTCAAGGTCACCGTGACAACCCATCGGCATTGCTAGAAGTTTTGCCTGCCCGATACTCAATTTTGAGCGTGTAAGTGTTGAGTACTTGTAACCATCTGGCAATTTGGCCCTCTGGATTTTTGAAACGTAACAGCCAAGTCAGTGCTCCGTGGTCAGTTCTGACAGTAAAATGTGTTCCATAAAGATAGTGGTGGAAGTGTTTAACATTGGCCACAGTTGCAAGCAGAGTTGCTTTTCTCGGCTTTGAAAGTAGACTTGCATGAAATATTTAGATTAACTGAAGTTATTATGATTTGAGAAAGATATTCCGTTGTCCATAAGTTTAGAGTTCAGTTGAAATTATTTGTTTGTTTATTTTTTAAAGAAGAAACAAGATAGTTAGTGGTAAGTCTGTCCAGAGTAACGAAGACCGGCTAAATTCATATACTTTTGTTAACATCCTGTTTATGCGAATTAATGATTTTATCAAGACAAGAAAGAATAACATTCATTTGAATTGCTAACATCTAAATTTCATATTTTGGACATGGAACAAAATGCGTCAGCTGAGTCAAAACATGGCCTTTAAAGAGTAAAGATGGTAGCAATTCACAGGTCCACTGAACAAAAACGTCATTTTGACATCCACTGGACCGTTGCTACAATTGTGAAAATAAGTATGTCCCTTGGGTCTATGGCTGTTTCGTCTGCTCATTTCCTTATGTGTTTTAAGTGTTTCTTTGTAATCTAGATTACTTATCATGACAAAAATTACAGTTTTTATTGGAGTCTCTGTTCATATGTTCTATGTAATTTTGCAGCTATAAGGTTCATTGACGAAGACGGTTATAGTACTGAAGCTCGGTTGGAGTCAGCACTTCGATACAATGATTCCAATATTGATATATATAGTTCCAGTTGGGCCTTACCTGAATTTCCATTTGCCGACGTGGGACCACACTATCAACAGACGCTATTGGAAGGAGTAGAAAAGGTTTTCCAGTACCTCAGTATCAAATTCATTTGATTAGTGTTTTAACAATTTGTCTCAAACATGTACTATTCTTATTTGCACAAGAAGAACTGTCTTTTCTAAAGGGTCAATTTTTTCAATTTATACATTTAAATGTCCCAGTTCCGAATATCTTTGGGACCTTGAAAAAATTTCAGAATGTGTAAGGCTGTTTTAGTAGAAAGGTGCACTTGAATCGATATAAAGTTTTAGATCTAGAAACTTTCATTTGATTAAACATATGTATTATTTCTTTCACGTTTACCAAGACAAACTTTGAATTCTGCATTTGCATTGCTCACTGTATTGGTCCAAAAGTATGAAAATAAAAGTAAAGTGAACGAGTAAAGTGTATAATGCAATAAAATGAGCGCTCTTTTCTGCAATCTATCAATCGGTTTTTCACAGTACGTTTTCAATCCATAATTCCCATATCCTCGCTGGCATCTGGTGTGAACATGTTGCTATCGGTTGATGGAGAGTCTAGGAATTATTGCTAAGAAAACCGATGATCAATTGCACGCTCATCAATAAAATATCTCCCCAATGTATTGTTCTTCGCAGCGGTCAAACATAATCAGACATATTTGAATCCTTTTGTAATGCTATAGGTCCATTGAAACTACTTATTTATATTTCTTTTTAATACAGAATGGTGTGTTTGGTATGAACAACTGTTTTATAATCAGGTTTTAGATAGCCAGACGGAATGTATCTTTTGTAATTTGAATGGACAAGAAGCAAGAACTCCAAGAG
>JAECUM010054236.1:0-10938 GCA_016617855.1 Megalonaias nervosa
ATATATATATATATATATATATATATATATGTGTGTGTGTGTGTGTGTGTGTGTGTGTGTGTGTGTGTCACCATTATTTTGAAGACATAGGCAGTCAGAGACAATAGTTTCGTGCCTTGTCATGACATACACTTGCCGATAATATTTTTTATGTCGTTATACCGGGTATATAAATATTATATCTGGATCAAAAAAATAAATTCGTCTCAGAGAATACCGAATTCAGGGAAGAAGTAAGAGAACCCATTTCCTGTCTCAGAAAGTATACACACAGGAACACACATACGACATACATTCAGGATTAAAGAGCTCACGTTGCGTCCATTTAATATCGTTAGTAGTAGCAAAAGTAGTAATAGTAATTCAAGTTGTTACATGTTAATCAATATTCTGTTATGGCGGAAGTATATACATTACATCGTAAGTCGAAAATACCCACACCTACCCCATGAAATAATCCTGTACGCTATACATGTGGACTGATACAGAGAAGGCGATAGAAAGAAAAAGTATATTATTTTACAAGTTAGTGGATGAGAAAAACGTATATTTCATGAACTGTTTGAAGTAAAACACCCATTTTGTCATACAGCTGACCCTTAACAAGGAATAAACACTTTTCTCAAATCAAACTAGAATTAATTATATGCCCAAATTCACATCTCAATCCTACAGCCACAAATGTTAAGTCTAGATCGACCCAAAGTTTTGGAGATATACTGATTAGTATATATATTACGACTCTATTGTCTTCAAATAAGTAATAGAATAAAGTGATAAGCAGCAATCTTTGTAAAATTCAACAAACAATTTATTTCCCTAGGATACAAAGTCAAAATGTGAAAAAGGAACTTAACGGTATTGCGATTGAATTCCAAATAATCGAAGAATTACTAACACAAGTTTGTTTTTTTTTCACAACATAACCTAAAGAGTAATCAAATAATTTTAGATGCAGATTTAATGTCGATCTAGTAATTGATCTTTTGTCGTCTTTGCGATCCCGTATTCCATTCCCGCATGTGTAAGAGGACAGCCGCCTCGTGTCGGATACATCTATCGTGAACTTCCCTCTTCTTAGCGACCATTTACAGCAAAGATTTTAAAGAATATTTAATATACACAATATAAAATAAACCTTGATACAACTTTTGTTCCTAAAATAAAGTACCTAATTTTCCATTAAGATTTCTTCATAAGCAATAATTAATTTTGCGGTTAAAAATAATACTGCCATTTCATTACAGTCATTCGACACAGAGTTCATTAATCACAATAATCCCCAACACACTGTGACAAAACTAACCAGGAATAACATAATGCTTGATAGTAACCAAAAACCCAAGATTAGTAAATTACACTGGCAAACTTAAAGCAAAAGGTTCAGTTTTGACTTGGATTCATTCTTTATATTCTCTCTCTCTCTCTCTCTCTCTCTCTCTCTCTCTCTCTATATATATATATATATATATATATATATATATATATATATATATATATATGAGTGTGTGTATTTGTGTACGTGTCTAAATGGAAAAATTACATTGATGCATTTGTAAGCTGGTGTCCCTTAGAGCAAGTTCCTTGGTCAGATACTCCTCCTAGTAAACATAAATGAACTCAGTGAAGACCTTCATCACAACACTCTAATCATTATCTAACACAAAATACATGATCATGATGATGCCATCACACTACAGTTATATATTAATGCTGCAGCCAGCGACTGGCTCATATGTTTTCACCCAGACACATGCAAACATTTAAGTGTTGCCAATAAGAAATCTCCTTTAAAACAAACATTTTACCATTTTAACCACATAACCATCCACTTATGAAATTTGAAATTGTAAATTTCTAGGTTGCGATCATAAACAGACACGTCAAATCAAATCAAACATGAAAACAGTTTTAGTGCATAAACAAATAACAGTACCTGCCATACGAATAAATACAGCAAGAGGATATCCTTTGGAATCATATATTAGACATAAGCATCAATACTGTTGATATCGCTTGATTTATAAGACTTTTATTCCTCTTATCGGTGGACACGGATGGCAGAGTTTTCGTTTATCCTAGGATAAATCGTACAAAATATTAGACAGAAGTAAGTGCTTATGGGGTGCATTTTTGTTAAATTTTATTTTTCCGTTTCGTCTCGATCACATTAAGGGTGTTTAATAGTTTTCGGCAATCTTAATATTGTGTGTTCTTGTCTGCAAGTGCTGTATATTGATTGTATATTGATGAATATGTTTATATACCACGATACACTCATAACAAGCTATATTAAACTCTTAATTGTTTCAAATTTTGGAATTTATTTTAAAGGACAGCGGTAGAAAACCCATTATACTTCGTACACATTGGGAAAACGGTCAACCCAACCCAACCCACCCTACTCGAAACAAAGCATACTTTTCTTGAGATTCAACCTGTCAACGAGAAATAGTAGATATCATGCAGTTCACATTTTCTGATAAATACAAGCATGTCAATCTGGAATGTATTGTCCTCCAACATATGCATTGTTCAGCGATCAATGATTTTCCATCTAATTAAAATGACATGTCATCTCAAATTAATTCGAACACAAAGTACTTAGCGAGTAAACAATAACATTAATTGAAAAACACATACATATGTGAAGAGGATAGATGTTTTTAAGTCTATAATTAGAATTGAGAATCGAAACTGTTGATTTTGCTTGATTGATAAGATTTTTAACTCCTCTTATCTTTGACTACCAATGCATCCTGTCAATATTAAAAGTTGATATTCCAGACATAAGAGAAACTTTGTATTCGTTTTGTTGCTGGTTCATTTATCCAAACGCAATTAGTTATAATCATCATTATTGCCTCAGTTTTGATTGCGATATATACGGATTTGACCAAATGAAGATGTATCTGTGTCATTTTGTGGTTTTGTTGAAATAAAATAATGGAACTTATCGATTATTTTCATTTTAGAATCCTGCCGCCGCAAGAAGAGGAAGAACAACTTTATATGGAACCGTATGTATTTTCACTATTCTTTCCATTTGAATTAATTTTTACATACGCTATTTAAGGCCATCTAGTTCCCAGATCATATAATTTCTTGCAGATTCGTTATAATGTCTCAAAACTTATTCCGCCACAAATAAAGAAAATATTTTTATAGATATTCGGATTTTCAACTCAAAGATGATGAAACTGCTAACTTGGCACTAGGAAATGTAACAAATTAATGTGATATGAATGACGAATATGTTCGCAACCAACCGGATCGATACTGCTTTTAAATCAAACTGTCTGACACAGTTTCATGGCCGCATTTTCAAGGACTATACAAAAACTTGCCACGTGAATCCTTGTTTGGAACTTGAACAATGACATAGGGAATAACACTGTTCACTTGCTTCACCTATGTTTTTCTTTAAGAAAACATAAATTGCCCATAGCAGCTTTATCTTTAAATTGAAAATTGCTCCTGTTAGGACCGAGTGAATTCCTTGTTATAGCATTATTTGCCTTACTTTCCTCTTTCTTTTTTCTTCTTCATAATAAAAGGACCTTATTTTCTGCTACATTTTCTGCACATTATAACCAATGTTTATATAATTTGACATTTGGTGGTTTCTTTTCACATGCTAATCATTAATTCAGTCGCAAATATTTTCTTTTAGAGTCGCGTCATCAGACGAAGAGGAATCAAACGTGGACTTGGATTCGTATGTACATTACATATTTGGGGTTTATAAATTAAAGAAACTACGTTTACATTCTACAGTAGGTCATCCAGTTCATACATTTCTTTTCGATGCATGTTTCTTTTCTTAAAATATAAAATCTTATAAACTAAACATGTTAAAAAATATATGTTTATCGAAACTACTACTTAGGATATTCGTCCGAGACATCAGTATCGGGTATGATGTTATATACATAAAATATTTTCGGGAAAAGAAAGATTTATCCTGTACACTCTAAAGTTTAAAGTAGGAGAGGCCACATGAGACCTAAGTAGTCTGGCTGTAAATAACAGCCCTAAATAATCGCTCTCACTGACAAACTCGTGGTTTGCTCAAGTGTACTGACTACATACTCAAATTCACATCTTGCGCACACGAGATTAGAAGATGAGATTGAAACAACGATGCATTTTCATGGTTTGTATTAAAGGTAACGCTGTTAGGTTTAATGGTGAATGAGAGAAAATAGGCAACTATATGAAAGTGCTTTGATTAATTACGTTTCCTTAATATCCAGTGTAGAAAGTGTTGTAATTCTGCGGTCATAAACTATGTAACAGAAAGAAGCAAAACCAGCATGTTTTGTACAACTTAACATATCATTTAATTATCAAAGTCATAAAATGAAAGTTTAAAAGGAAATGATAGTATTTTAAATTGAATCCAAGTTAATCCTAAAAAAAGATTCTAATCAAGTCCCAAAGAATTGAACGTTCCGAATGAATTTTAGATCCTCGAATGCACACATCACAATAACATTGTCCAGTATTCATTGACTAATTCACAATAGTCGCAGAATAATGTTCTAGACAAATGAGCATTTTGCAATTCCAATAAATGATCCTAACAAATGTATCCTCTCAAATTATCCAGACACAATATCAAACACATCTGCAGACTGATTTTAACATACGAAATAAGCATCCGAAATAGGAATATATCCAAAATAGGAATGAATCAGATAGCTCAGTTCTCCCCTCATATACACCTTCAAGAGTCTATTACGACTATATATTGTGATATACCCCACGTGACAGATCTTCCTACTCAATCTTACATTTCAAAATACCTATTCATGTGATCTAACCCATACAATGGGAAATAACTTTAATATTTCTAAGAACTCAATTGACCTAACCTAGCCAATGGGAAATAATGTAATTCTTCTAAGAACCAACGCTACCCCATCAGCCAATGAGAAATTACCCTAAATTTGTGAACAGACTCGGTATATAGATTGAATTTCACTTGTTAACACCTATATATAGCTTAATATCGTTGAAAAAAATAAGCATCTATACCCATGAGTAAAAATGAATTACTATTATTTTGTTGATAGATGACAACTATAATGTACAGCCATGTATAAAAATGACACACAACATAGGCACAGACATGTACCAAAACTATAGATATACACAACACCATAACAACAGAAAGAATTACATAATTAAGAAAAAAGAATTTAAAAGGTCCCATCAAACGCTGAAGTTACTCTACCATAGATACATTGCAGGATTTACGAAAAAGAAATTCACGTGAGTTTTGCAACCCTTTTGAAAGTCCGAAACGTTTTAATGATCATTCAAATGTATGTTGTGATTTTATGAACATTTTCAGAAACTCGCAACAGCCTATCAGTAAACACTGTTAGTCAGTTACATTAGATTATAAACATACAACATCATGGTATAACAGAGAGTGTAAGCTAACCGATATTTCCAGAGTTGGAGACCACAATTATAGTTGAGTAACTGATTTCAGCTGTAAAACATTTAAAAACCAATAAAACACTGGGTCTGCACACATGTGTAAATGAATATATTGATTAAATTCCATTTTTATCATATCAAACGCTGAAACATTTAATATGATATTTGCTGGCATAATGTATTCTTCCAAATGGAATCAAGGGTCATATTATACCAATTTTTAGTAAAGGTGATCCATCCGATGCAGATATTATAGAGGGATAATATTGCTCAACTGTACAGGAAAAAGTTTTCAATTGCATATTAAATTAAAGACTGCCTTCTTGGGTATAAATGTGATAGTATTACACATTTTGGTTTTGAGAAGGATACTTTTTATGTTAAACTTTGTTTTCAAAAGCTATTCAATTAAAGGAAAAAGATTTTCTGTGCATGTAATGATTATTTGAAAGCATCAGATTATGTGGAAATGACAAATCAGTGACAGAAAGTAATAAGAATGATTGGAAAAAATTTGACAATTACAAGATCTATTTACATTTCAGTACAGTGATGTGTAAGGTAATTAAACAAGCACTCGGGCGTCTTAAAGGAAACAGGATCTCCAGATCTCTTTTCCTCTTTATATAACAGATCTGTAAATTGTATTACAATCAAATGCAGGGCGGGTATCATTTTAGAAGAATCGTCTTTGTATTTCTTAATGATTGATGATGATCCGGTGATATTTTCAGAGACAGCAGAGGCCCTACAGGCAGGTAAGTTACATGTTTACCGTATAACATTAAACATAACTGTAAAATAAAATTTATGTATTTTAACAAAGGATTTTGAAGACTAGACGTTTCATTTAGCTATGGAGATGTAATTGCAGACATTATGGATAATTTTAATTATTTAGGAATTGATTTTACCAATACAAACTCGTTTTGATGAACTATAGAGGATATTGCTGGTAAAGGTGTCAAAGATATGAAAGTATGTAATCAACATTGTCCAGTAAATATAATGTGTTACTTATCTGATTCATTTGTATCTCCAAATTATATATATATATATATATATATATATATATATATATATATGTTATATATATATATATATATAAGGTTAAGCAGCGGCATATAAGGCATCGTGAATACTGTGATATGATATTGTAATAAAGTTGCATGTTGATAGAAGTGAAATATTACGATTAAGTACAATGACGTCATATGTGAAGTCTCTACAGCACGCAAGCGGCCACGTCGTACTCGAGATACCACATAAGTAAATTTTCGTTTAGCCCATGCAGCGAAGCCGCTGTAGATCAGTTGGTAGAGATTCGAAATCTTAATCTAAAGGTTGAGATTGCGATAATCCCCTATGCCAGCTCGGATCGGTTGGCCGAGTGTATCCTTGGAAAATTCACTTATTGTCATAGTTCATGTGCCGTCCAGTTGCTACTATGCGTTGAAAGCCAGCAACTAGCTGATATGTCTTAAAGGGGACCCCAAATAACAATTAAAGACATTTTGGCATTCTGAGAATTTGTTCTTGGTGTCATCTGTGAATTATTGAAAACATGTCTAAAATATCGGTATGACGCCATTTCGGTCAAAGAGATAAACACAATTGTAAGTGTAAAAAGTGGACCAGTTCATATCTTAACTAAGTCAGAATGTACGCAAAATGAAATATCTGAGTGGCCGTATACACTGGTTATTCCTTCATAACATGGGTTTATGAAAAACTAAATTATCAAACAATCATCGAGTTCTTACAATTCATCAGATACGTTAACCTGTCCTGGGGATAGGGAACGGTTTAATTGTTTCGAAGTACTGCTATCACTCATATAAATATTGTGTATTGGTTTCCGATTGGTGGCCGATGACACGCCTAAGTCTTTGTTTAAAGATGCCACACTGTCATAGGAAAACGTAGATTTACTGCATTGCGGGCTTAATAATTAAGACTGTACGCTATCATACACAGTGTCCACATTTGCAAGTACACAGAGAACTCACAGGAATATGTCATCATGTCATGTCTACCTCCTTCTCCCCTCCTCCTGCAATGGGTTTACTGTGTCCATATTATCACAGTCCAACAAATTGTCAGAACAGCCACATATGTCAGTGCAGCTGAACCCTGCATTCCGACAGTTGCACCTTGTAATTTAACATTTCGTCATGGAACAGCCATACTTCGCTAAGTCAAGTGTAGTACATACTTTTGTGCTGAAAGTTGCGTGGCCATGACTGGAACCCACACTTTCCTAATTTCCAGCTATATTCTTGTGGTGACAGGAGGGGATATCAAAGTTGTTGTAGTGTCATTGTTTCAGAGAATGGAATGCTAGTGAGCCAATGCAAGAGCTTCATGTAGTGTCTCTTGTGTAGGTGGTAGTCGTTTTGATTGTGCCTGCTTCTTTGTAAACAGCCACCACCTCAGCTTCTTAACATTTGCGATCTGAATCTACGGTAGTTACGCCTTTACAGATGAATTGCTCTAAAGCAGCAAAGCTATCAGTAGGCATCAGACTAGTACGTGCAGTTATGCAGACATCGTAGCCATCTTGAAAACCCTTCCAGAAAGTCATATTTCGATTTCCAGGAGGCTACATGTATTGTCAGCAATACTGATGGTCAGGAATCCTCGAATGGTGGCAGCTGTACTTCGTCCAACGGCTTCATAAACGGGTTTCGTTAGGATGACACGGCGCCTCTAACCCGTTCTGGTTACAAAGTTGGTGTCCTTGCCCAATTCTGGATACCGTCGGATACACAGCAGAAAGACTTAAATCTCTGTTGAGTGAATAGTGATGCTGGAAGTCCTTCATACTGTTGCAACAGCGCTATTCAAGAGCAGCTTTTTATCGTTTCTTATTCAGCACTTTCAAGGTGCTTCATATACCTGTGAGTTGCTCTGTACTGAGACCCCGATCCTACCACCATGTTCTTCTCGCTAGCATGTTTTCTCCAGTGCCTTCTCAGCCTGGTGGCTGTAAAGTCCATATTTATCTTCACATCTCACAAGAGTCTTTTTATGGTACCATTGCTATCCGTTGAGTGATAGGATATTCCAGACTCGTTGCCTGAAATATTATAGCTGTTAAATAAGGGGTACACTTCATCAACATTGCTTTATCATTGTAATATATGTTTGGTGAACGTATTATGTATATTAAATCTGCATTGTCTGTTAGTTAGGACTTTTGTTTATTTCATAGCATGCTATTGTAATGTAACATTGAATGTAGGACTTGTCCGTGTCCAAAATTAAGTTCATTTCTGCTTGACTGAATTGACTTTTTTAATTTTATTTTGTAAACGACTAATACATAGCTAATATATTTTCTATGTGTATGGGCTTAATATCAGGATCATTATTAATAGAAGAAGTAAATATGTTTATTTGGGTCTGGCTCTAGGTTTTGGGAATCTCCTTAGTGTACTTACATAGTCCATGTTAGTTTTAGCAATAGGTTTCTAATAATAACTAACATTTTTTATTTTGTTAAAATCCGGATCATTCTAGAAGGTTATTTTTCCATTAGGTAATAGGGTTTTTTTGTTGTTTTTTTTGAAAATGCTAAATGTGACCTGAGGTCAAGTAGACAACTATATAATCTTTCTGCTGAAAGGAATTTTCATTCGTGCTTTAATGATCTAGCACAATCAAGTTGTATTATATGTCGAGAGCAGAAAGTTTTGGACTGAAAAAAATTATTTTCCTCAAATTATTGAATTCAAGTGATTGTTTTCTCTGGAAACACAAATGTGCTTTGATGAAGTTCTCGGACAGGGACATTCACTGGAATTTATAGGGAATTCAGACCTGGAATTAAATTACTATGATTTTTAAAAACATACTATTGGCAAGTCAACATTCTACAAGCTACCACAGGCACATAATCACCTCTAGCTTTTGATTTAACTTGGAGTTCTACTGAATTTTATTCAAGACTTTAAATTATTTGGATTTGTGTAATTTTGTGATTATTTGGGATTTAATTCGTAATATCGTAAGTTCTTTTTTCTCATTTTCACATTGTATTCAAGGGAAATAAATTATTTGTTGAATCTTACAAAGCTTGTTGTTTTTCACTCTTTTCAGTAACTTCTTTTAAGACCCTAGACGCGTAACAAAGGAATCAGTCAGTTGGCTGAAGTTCTTTATGTAGTCTGTCTTTTCCGACTACTGGACATTTGCTGTTTCATTCATAATTGCCACCTTCACTTGGACGGTTTTGGTACCACCAGCGTCCGCATTGTAATGGCGTTCTGCATGATTATTTGTCAGACACTGTGTCTCCCCTCTGGGCAGCTTCTCAAGGATGGTCATCAGACTACTCTTCATTTGGCAGTGCGTCATTGCTGCATCAGCTGCAAATATCAACCTGCCACAAATGAGAGAACTCGTGCCTCGATATGGTTTCTTCTATTTTAATTTCTGAACTTGACTTGGATGCCAACACCATGCAAGCGAAATGGTCTCTGTCTTCCTTCAGCTCAGTCATTTTGTCTCCAGCGTCCACTCTCATTTGCCTCCCGTAGCATTCCCAGGTATGCAGTTAACGTTTCTTCATTGGACCCCAAGAGAAGTCGTATCCTCACTTGATACGGTTCGAGACAGATTCGTCAAGTTACTTGCTTCCAGTTGTCATTTGTCCACAGAGATCTTTATAATTTTCTCAGGCATAACTGCATTTGTCGCCAAAGTGAATTGCTAACCATAGTAATCTGTGAATGGATCAGCATTTTTATAGTAATCATATGTAAAGGCTTCTTCACATTAGAAGCACAACTCCTTGTTGCAAGAGGTTTTCTGAGATTGAATGATGAGTGACTGGAACATGATTCCCGCCTTGGATGTCATGTGCATTTCGTTTCGTTCGTTGACTCCACTGCACATTCCTACACTAACTGTTTCGTGTAGCACTTTCTGTGCCATATGGCATGTCTTGCTACAAGTTCCTGAAATGTAACATAAACAAGGCGTCTGCATATCTCAGGATAGTCGTTCTTCCATTGAGAACACTCTCTTTCATGAAGTTCGTTGCTTTCTAATGGGCACCTTATTTCTTCTACGAGTTCCTCACCGGTCTCTGTTTGGCAGATTAAACAAACCGAGTAGTTGGTGTCCTACCCTGCCACTTTGCAGCTGCCACTTGAGCTTAAGTTTATGTCTTCATAATGGTAGGAGATGTATGCTTTTGAAGTGGAATGTCCGTGCAAAGAGAATGTTTTAGCAAAAGATAACCCAGTGACACACAGTGTCTACTCTAAGGAGGTCAAGAATCTGCTCTGTACTGTTCAGGATTATTTCTGTACTGTTCATACTGTTTATAAACGATGATGTGTGTGCTCCAACCACCACAGCGCTCACCTGCCAGATTTAACAAAATACACGGAAGTTCGATGACAGTATTGCAAACGAGCTAAAATACATCATTTACACACACATATACACACACGCACACAAATATATATATATATATAT
>JAECUM010054237.1:0-13153 GCA_016617855.1 Megalonaias nervosa
TGTATAGACATTAACTATATATACAGTGTTCGATCTACTAGCACCCAGAATTAGAAAGTTTATCTAACTCTTATTTTGATACTTTTGATGTAAAAGAACATATGCAACTAACAACAGCAGAAAGGAGATATCCTTATCTATAGCAAGAATTCGAAACAGTATTAAATATTTAAGACATTGGTTAAGTTTACAGTATTGAGGGTATTATTTTCTAGAGAACTGCTGAAAAAGCGAAGTTAAGCCCTTGAATCTCTAAGTCAAACCCTTTTATTGAGTGTAAACCTGGTGTCACTTACAAGACTTTCTACCTAATAAGTAAAGAGAACGTGATATTTAGACACGAGCTATTTTTTCCACCTGGCTAAACATTGTGACGGACCTTTCACTGGGGGAACAGGTGATGTACTGACGCACAGTTTAATGGGTCAAACATATGCTGTCTGTCACTGATGAGAGTTAACATACGAAACAAGAGTCGACCAAGGGCAAGTGTAGGAAGTATGCAAATACTAATGTATTTTTATGTAGGGCAGACGACAAAATATTCCTCAATATTTTCTATACTACATTGAAATGATTCATCACACATTCCAGTCATTAGTCGTTGCAAACAACGGTCGATAATCTGTAAGGCTCTTTTATCACCCTTGGCTGCCTGTGCTGAGATTTCCTCGCCTTTTTTATGAATAGGCATAAAAATACGTCATCATCAGTTTATTGGTGTGGCCTCTCTCAGATTAACATCATATGAGGGACCCCCTAGTGCCAAAAGTTAATGGGTTTTATGTGTTATTGTTTCTTCAATGTGTATGTGTTATTTGTGTTAAATTTATTGAATTTCAATTTTATTGATTTTGAAGTAGGGTTTTGTACACCATTCTAATCTATTATAACTGATAGACGATCAAATTCCTTAGGTTGTTATTTAATTTTATTCAAATTTTTCATAGAAGTATTTTAATATAGTGAAGAGTAAGAGAATTACTAAGTTATTTCTATAAATAATTCTAATTTAAAATTAATAACAGTTTAGAAATCTTTCTATTAGAATCATTTTATAGGTCTAAAGTAAATCTAATATTTAATACATGTAGTACTGAATTGCTTAACGCATGAGTTTGAATTAAAGTCACCCAACGGAGCAAGGCCAAAACCTGCGCACACCGAGCCAAACGAGCACCACATGCACGTGCTGCGAATTTATAATAGAGCACGTATTAGTTCAGAAGGTTCAAATTATAGCTAGCTAATTAATAAAAGTAAATATTTAATTAGGAATTATATTCAGATCTAGCAATTTTGGTAGTTAATCGTTTTCAAGTAGTAGTTAATAATTTTGATTGCAAATTCTAACAGTTTTGGTAAATAATTGCGATTGGTTATGTGGGTTTAGGCATATTCATGAGAAACAAGGCAACCTCTGCACAGAAGGCCACTTGTGGTAATGGAGAATATCGAACTATCGCCTGTGGCTTGCGACCACACAATCCATTTTGCTTTTGGAAATATATAATTAATTTTTTTCACACATTACATTTAAAGCTTAAACACAATCTTTGACAAGTGATGCAGCAGTTGTCATTTACATCTAAAGTTTGTACATATCTCATATTGGGTAGGCCAACTCATTCGGTTTATTCGGTCGTATCGTTCTTACCATTTGAAATTATTAAACGGGAAATTAAAACGCTGCACAATCTTATCTTGGGACCTTTTGGAAATAAGTTTTGAAATGTATGTTCATTATACATTTTTGGCTCCCATAAAATGTCAACAGACATGATGAGACAAACACAATGTATATCGAATCTTAAACTGAGCAGGCAGATAGAAAAGAGACCTCTAGCTGGCTGAATGCTAATGTAATGTAAGCTCTTAGACATGTAAGAATTTTATCATATTTGGCTACTACCCTAAGTATCCTGGGATTTCTGTTTTAGTAACTAACTCTTTGTGGTGCGATCTTGATCATTAATTCATCACTGGATTACTATGTTATTGACAGTTACGTGTGTATCCGCACGTTTAAAACACCTAATGACATCACAATTAACAATGGCACAATGATATAATGAAAGTCAAAACAAGCTCATGATTAGTTTCAGACTGCCCAGACTATCTGCAAAGAAAATGGTTAGATATTGGTCTGGGACACCAACGGCAAAATCCACTATCCCTTGCAGTTTCTTTTGATGAAGCAGATAAAATACGATCTCATCCCATAAGAGAGTGTTGACATTATCGACGTTATGACGTCATAGTATACAGGATACTAGAAATATTCTAAGGTTTTTATACAACTGAATTGTTATATAATATTCTTCCTATAAATTTAAGTTTTCTTTTACCTTGAAGGTGTGAAATGGCATGCTTTGTTTTTTTTTTTCTACTAATTTAATTAAGCCTAATCTTCATTTAGAGCAGGGAGCCGGGGTAGCTTCGTTGACAGAGCTTCGGACTCGTAATCCCTGAGTCGCGGTTTCAATACCCGCCCAGGCCAGCCCGGGTTACTTGCATCAATGTATTCCTTAGGAATGTTATATAGCTACCATTTCCTCGGCATTTTATATAGCCAATAATGTATTAAAATGCCGTTTAAAACAGTTTTGTTTTAAAAACAAAATGCATTTACAGTGCCATCTAGTGTCCCACAATATAGTTTGCCTCATTTTCGTTTCACTTAGTTTTCTCCGCTGGCTATGGCTTGTATATCTATTGCTAAGCGATAAAAATTGAAGTGGGTTGGGTGATCCAGGCTAACTTCAAAGTGCTTGGAGAGCAGGTAAATAATGCCATTGCCTGCATAGACAATTTGGCTTCGGTGTCAGCTTTATTTAGAATTGTCAGTTCAGCCCTTATTACGTTGAACTTTGGCCACCCAAGAATGAAGAATTAACAATAACAGTGAAAGTGCTGTTGGTTGAAAACCACATACTTCTATTTTTTGGGTTACGTTGTGCGAATCCCTTGAACAGTTGTTTCAGCTTGTGGATGTAGTGACATTTCAAGAGTTGGCTGATACCATTCCGAAACTGGCGAAGCATGATTACCGACAAATATCCGTCTCCCGGTTGGTTGGTTGGTTGGTTGGTAAGTGAACTCATTCGCACAACAGCGACGTCATTCCCATAAAAGTTAGCGTGGAAACTACATCACTGATTGGTTGGTAGTTTCATATTGAAGTGGCACATAATAGGTAAAAAGTACTCAATTTGTGTACTTTGTGCCATGGTGGTGTATTTCCGATGGCCCAAGGGCCGCAACACCTTTGTTATCTCTCATGAGACCTTGTGACGCCAATCATTTTGCGGGCCACAGGATAATGTTTGGCGGGCCGCGTGTTTGAGACCCCTGGTCTAATATATGTCTTACATGTAACTTGAACTAAGTAAAATTCTCCCTATATAGATGTGTTAACATGTGCGCTGCATTACATAATATAACCCAAGCTAATTGGAGAACATCTGATGTCAAATCCTCACTTTCAGAGGAGCGTAATTAAGTACATTGTCAATCCCTTCGACTTCCGACATAAGTAAATCGTGCATGCGGACCACAATCCCATAACTGCCTGAATGGAACTAATCGCTTTTGAAAAACGCCGGAACTTATAAAGTTTGAGCCTGGGTCATCCAATTTGCTTCGGCTTTCATTGCTATTCAATGGATTTCTCTCCTCCCAGTGGGTTACCGCTTGCATCCAGATAACGTCACTGTTACCACAAGCTGAAATCTGCGAGAAGCTTGCAGAAAGTTCTTTTATTGATTGAACCTTGTGTTATGTATATTTAATTTAATTGTTTATTTATTATTTTAAATTTTTAATATCATTACATGTTAATGTAATGTAACATTGTATGCTGGACTTGACCTTGTCTAAACCTGAGTTCATATCTGCTTGACCTGACTGACCTTTTTTTATTCATTTTAAACAACTAATACATGGCTAAATTATTCTCTCTGTGTACGGGCTTAATATCAGGATCATTATTAATAGAAGATGTAAATATGTTTATTTGGGTCAAAGGTTTGGAGTTTCATAAGTGAATTATACATAATCCAGATTATTGTTTTGTAAACATCAGGATCATTCTAGAACGTTATTTTCCATTAGTTAATGGGGTTGTTTTTTTCTTCAGAAAATGCAACTTGTGACCTGAGGTCAAGTAGAGAACTATACAATCTTGTGATTGTGAGGACTTGTTCGTTCGTGCTTTAACATTTACCACTTTCAAGTTGTATTATGTTGTGACCAGTTGGGCTGAATTTTATTTTCTTCAAATTATTGAATTCAAGTGATTATTTTCTCTGGAAATACAAAAGTGCTCTGATAAAATTCTTGGAAAGAGACATTCACTGGAATTTGTACTGAATTCAAACCTGGAATTATACTACTGTGATTCAACAAAAAACTGTTGACACATCAACACTCTATAAGCTATAACAGCTTCAGTTTTAGATTTTTTCGGAACTTTTACTGAAGTTTATTAAGGACTTTAAATTACTAGGACTTGTGTCTGTAGGACTTGTATTATTTTGGGATTTAATTCTCAATACCGTCTCATTTTTACTTTGTATTCTATGGAATCAATTAGATTTGTTACATTTTGCAAAACTTATTGTCTTTCACTCTTTTCTGTTACTTATTTTAAGAGCATAGCCTCGTAACAGAAAATTGGGGGTTCGTCCAAATTTCGCTAAAATATTTCAGAAAAATTTGTTTTTGAAATTTTGATGGACTTTGTTTGGGATTTTTCTAAATCCCAGGTATTATTTCACATTTTAGAAATCTTTAGTGAAATCAACAAGCTTTATACAACGTCATCTAAAGTGGAGATCTTTATTTCAAATCCTACCCAGGAACAGTTAGACTTCTTGAGAAAAGATGAATTGCTTCAGCTTGCCAGAAAATATGATCTTTCCGAGGCTAAATCTTCTTTAACGAAGCAAGAAGTAAAAACTATTTTGGTCCATTACTTGGTGGAAAATGAGTGTTTTGGATAAAAGTGCATTGGATCTGATTAGTAGGTCTGTATCAGACTCTAGCATAAAAGTAAAGGAATTAAAATTAAAATAGAAGATGGAATTTGAGTTAAGAAGACTTGAGCTTCAAGAAAGACAGATGCCGTTAAATAAATAGAAAAGAGAGAGGAAAATGCAGTTGCAGTTACAGAAAGAAGAAAAACAAATGCAAACGCAATTGGAGAAAGAGGAAAGAGAGAAACAAATGCAAATGCAAAAACAAACGGAAGACAGAGAATTGCAGAGAGAAAGAGAAAAGGAAGAAAGGGAATATCAATTTAGATTAAAAGAATTAGAGCTGTCAAGTGAAAAGCACATCCCCACTTTACATACAAATTCAAGTTTTGATGTTACTAAGAATATTAGGTTAGTGCCCCCTTTTAGAGAAAAAGAAGTAGATAAATATTTTCCTCATTTTAAAAAAATCGCTGAAAATTCGAAGTGGGCAAGAGAGCGTTTATTACAGAATGAAATTTTGGCAAAGCCCGAGACATCTATGCTTCCCTGTCAGTACAGCAAAGTGCCGAATATGATCTGGTTAAGGAATGCGTCTTAAAGGGTTATGGATTAGTTCCCGAAGTTTATCGACAAAAATTCAGGAACTATAAAAAAAAGAAGCTGGACAAACTCATATCGAATTTGCAAGAGAAAAAGAGCAGTTATTTGATAGGTGGTGCTTAACCAAGAAAGTTTATCTAGATTACAAAAATCTAAGACAACTCATAATACTTGAAGAGTTCAAGAATTGCGTCCATAATGATGTTAAGAGTTATCTTGATGAGCATAAGGTCGAAACATTAGAAAATGCTGCTCGTACTGCTGACGAGTATCACTTTGCTCATACAGTTTCTTTTGTTAGTAAGTCTTTTACTCAGCAGTCTTCTGTAAAAAAAAAAAAAGTATTTCAGCCTAATCCGAGCCCTTCCAAATCCCAATCTGGCACAACTTTTAGAAATCAAGTTTCTGATATGATTGATCAGAAGTCCCTATCTTTTTCTACGTGTACCTATTGCAAGAAGAAATGACACGTTATTTCTGATTGCTATAATTGAAAAATAAATAACATAATCAAGACAGACCTCTTCCAAATGCTCTTATTTCTAGGAGGTCAAGGTGACGGTCATGTACTGAAAGCAATACATTTTTTGGATCTAATAAACCCCTGTCTGATTTTATTACGGAGAATTATGAACCATTCATGTCGAAGGGTTCTATATCACTCATGAGTGATTCGGTAAATCCTATCCCTATTAAAATTTAAAGGGACACACGAGCTTCTCAGAGTCGTTTATTATCAGGTACTTCACCTTTTTCTGAGAAGTCTTCTTCTAATGATTGTGTTCTTATTCAGGGAGTAGAGTGCGGCTTTGTTAATGTTCCTCTCCACTGTGTAAATCTGTCATCCGACTTAGTCTCAGGACACGTGACAGTCGGAACAGTGTCATCTTTACCCATTGAGGAAATTCAATTATTACTAGGCAATGACCTAACTGGAGATAAGATTGTAGTTAATCCACTTGTTAACTGAAAAGCCTTCTTTGGATCAGAAAGTCGATCCTATTGAAAACAAAATCCCTGATTTAAATCCAGCTTGTGCAGTTACTAGAGCTATGTCAAAGAAAGCTCTTGAGAATGATGTTGATAAGGAAAGTATTCCTTTAGCTGACACATGTATTGGTCAGGCTTTTGATGAGGTCACTTTTACTCCTCGTTTGGATCAATCAAAGGGTATTGATCATAGTGATCCTCTTTTAATTACTAATTCTCTTTATTCTAATCAGGGTGACAAACGACAATCACTTGTCGTCGAACAGGAAAAATATCATGAGATCTCCTGTTTCTTTCAAAGTGCCATTAGTGAAACTGAAGCCACAGAAGTACATGTTTGTTATTTCATTAAAAATGAGATTCTTATGAGAAAATGGAGACCACCTGAGGAACCTGTCGGAGACCAGTGATCAGCGAACTATCAACCTGTAGTTCCACAATCGTTCAGACAGGCAATTCTTAGTCTGGCCCATGAAACTCCTTTGGCTGGTCATTTAGGGATTAATAAGACTTATCACAAGATCTTGACTCACTTTTATTGGCCAAAAATTAAACGTGATGTTTGCAAATTGTGCAGATATTGTCACACTTGTCAGATGGTTTGAAAACCCAATCAGAAGATACCTAAGGCTCATCTGCAACCTATTCCTGCATTTGATGAATCATTTAGCAGAATTATGGTAGATTGTGTCGGTCTCTTACCTAAGACCAAGTCAGGCCACCGATACTTGTTGACCATTATGTGTGCGTCAACAAGATTCCAAGAGGTAATTCCTTTGATGAATATTAAAACTTAAACAATAGTAAAAGCTTTGATAAAGATTTTTTGCACTCAGTTGGCCTTCCCAAATCTGTACAATCTCATCAAGGGTCAAATTTATGTCTGGAATTTTCCAGCAAGTTTATGTACGAATAGGTCATCCAACAATTGAAGTCTTCTGCCTATCACCCTAAGAGTCAAGGGGCTTTAGAAAGATTTCATCAAACTTTGAAAAATATGATTCGGTCATATTATTTTGATACGGGTAAAGATTTGGATGAAGGCATCCATTTACTATTGTTCACTCTTAGAAAATTAGTTCAAGAATCTTTAGGATTCAGTCCCTTGGAACTAGGTTTAGACATACTGTGCGTGGACCATTGAAGTTGTTAAAAGAGATACTTCTTTCTAATGAAGATACCGGAATTAATCTTCTCGATTATGTTTCCAATTTTAACTATAAGTTGTCAAAGACTTGTGAGCTTGCAATAACTAATCTGCACTCTACTCAGTCAAAAATGAAATTAAGGTATGATAAAAATATAAAGGAAAGGAGTTTTCAACCTATTGATAGAGCTCTGGCTCTCTTGCCCATTCCACAAAATCCTCTTGAGGCCAAGTATTATGGTCCTTACACAGTTGAAAGAAAGTAAATGATTTAAATTATATCATAAATACTCCTGGGAGGCAAAAACGAAAACAACTTTGCCACATAAATATGTTAAAAGAGTATGTTGAGAGAGATAGCCAGGTTAATCATGCAATTAATTTAGTTGTACCTGTCCCACTCAGTGAGGATTTAAGCAAAGGAATGCAATCGGACTCTGTTGATTTTGGAGTAACAAATTTTCGGAATTCAGAAATTATGAATAATCTGGATCAGAAACTTTCACATCTACAGCAACAAGAATAGAATGAACTAAGAATATGAACACTTATTTCCAGATGTTCCTACAAGAACAAATTAAATCTAATATGACGTTGAAATTGTAAATTCCACACATGTGAAGCAAACATCCGTACAGGATGAACCCTCTCAAACAGGAGTGTTTGAAAAAAAGAGGATTTAGTATTTGCTGGAGAATGATTTCATGGAACCGAGTAAAAGTGACTGGAGCCCACCATGTATACTTGTTCCGAAACCAGATAATACTTTCCGCATGTGCACCGATTATAGAAAGATGAAAAATGTCACTAAAAGAGATTCATTTTCATTATCAAAAATCAATGACTGCATTGATAAAATTGGAAATGTCACCAAATTTGACGTTCTGAATGGATTTTGGCAAATTCCACTGACGGAAATGGCAAAGGAAATTTCGGCATTTGTGACTCCAGATGGACTTTATCGATATAAAGTGATGCCGTTTGGGATGAAAGGTTCACCTAGTACTTTTCAACGTTTAATGAACATGATTTCCCCCTCTGGTCTAGATAATTGTGATGCTTACATCGATGATGTCATCATCTACAACGACACCTGGAAAGATCACTTAGCGACAATTCGGAAATTCTTTGACAGTCTCACTGATGCAAAGTTGACAATTAATATATCCAAAGGTTGGTTTTGCCGTGCTTCTGTAACATTTCTAGGACATGTCGTTGGACATGGACAAGTTTAACCTATAGATGCTAAGGTCAGGGTCATCTCTGAATTCCCTGTACCTATCTGTAAAAAGCAGCTGATGCGAATTTTGGGTATGGCTGCATACTATTGGACATTTTGTTCCAATTTTTCTATAATTTTTGTCTCCCTGACAAATTTATTGAGCAAGAAAACCATGTTTCATTGGTCTGAAAAATGTCAAGAGGCTTTTGATAACTTAAAGGCCATACTTAAGAGTACGCCAGTTCTTACAGTTCCAAATTTCAGTCAGTCATTTAAAATGTTGATGCAAGTGATGTTGGGATTGGAACAAGTTTTGATTCAAGAAGACAAAAATGGTGAAGATCATCCAGTGTGCGATTATTCTAAAAAATTAAATAAGCTACAGAGAAATTATTCCACAATCGAGAAGGAATTTTTGGCTTTAACATTGGCATTACAACACTTTGAAGTCTACATTAGTTCAGCTCCTTCTCTGATTATTGCGTTTAGTGATCACAACACACTTACTTTCTACGGCAAGATGAAAAACAAAAATCGAAGATTATTAAGGTGGAGTTTGATGTTGCAGGAATATAATACTGACATCAGGCACATCTAGGGTAAAGATAACTTAATAGCAGATGCACTTTCACGTGTATAGAAATATGTTGTTTCATATATACTTTGTGTCATTTATAAGATTTCATCTCATGTAATATTTTGTACCACATGTATATTTGACTTATAGTAAAAAGAAAGCTTTATTGCGTTAATCTTTCTTTTTCTTCATGAGGGGAAGTGTTATGTATATTTAATTTAATTGTATGCTTGTTGCTTCAAATTTGTTGTTGTTTCATTACATGTTATTGTAATGTAACATTGTATGCTGGACTTGACCTTGTCCAAAGCTGAGTTCATTTCTGATTGACCTGAGTGACTTGTTTTATTCACTGTAAACAACTAATACATAGCTAAATTATTCTCTCTGTGTATGAGCTTAATATCAGGATCATTATTAATAGAAGAGATAAATATGTTTATTTGGGTCAAAGTTTTGGAGTTTCCTAAATGAATTATACATAATCCAGGTTACTGTTTTATAAACATCAGGATCATTCTAGAACGTTATTTTCCATTAGGTAATGGTGGGGGGGTGTCTTCAGAAAATTCAAATTGTGACCTCAGGTCAAGTAGAGAACTATAAAATCTTGTGATTGTGAGGACTTGTTCGTTCGTGCTTTAACATTTACCACTTTCAAGTTGTATTATGTTGTGACCAGTTGGGCTGAATTTTGTTTTCTTCAAATTATTGAATTCAAGTGATTATTTTCTCTAGAAATACAAAAGTGCTCTGATAAAATTCTTGGATGGAGACATTCACTGGAATTTATATTGAATTCAAACCTGGAATTATAGCATTGTGATTCAACAAAAGACGGTTGACACATCAACACTCTATAAGCTATAACAGACACGTCATCGCCTTCGGTTTTAGATTTTTTTCGGAAGTTGTACTGAGTTTTATTAAGGACTTTAAATTACTAGAACTTGTCTCTGTAATTCTTGCATTTTTGGGGGATTTAATTCTTAATACCGTCAGGTTTTTTTTGTTCTCGTTTTCACTATGTATTCTAGGGAATAAATTGCATTTGTTAAATTTTACAAAGCTTGTTGTCGTTCACTCTTTTCTGTTACTTATTTTAAGAGCATAAACTCGTAAGACTTGGTTTCGGAAGAATTTGCAAACGTAAAGGATAAAATAGAAAACATTATGCCTGAGCTAGTAGTCCTGGCGCTGTCATAGCAAATATATCTATTTTGTCGACCTAAATTCATCGCTAAAATAAAAAGAGGCCGAAACCCGGAGTCAGACGAGTAGAACAACTTGAAAGGCAACGGTAATAAAGTCAGATGAATCCGAATGTACTAAAAGTCAGTTCACCACATTACTGTGAGGTCTTATTGAATAAATGTTGCCATTGACGTCATATAATAACTATAGCATCATATTTGTGCTTATTTAAAATGAGATTTATGAAATTCATCGAATCATTTCAATTCTTTTGCCCGCTAAGGCTCGCAAAAGAATATAATTTTTTTAATGCACTTAGTTAATTTTGTTTGAAAAGATCATCTGTCTAAGATGATCTATATATAGTTTTTCATAATTTTTTCGTGATAAAAAAACAAATAAAAAGGTATCATCGAAGATCAAAACTGGAACTTCCTTCATGCCTTATGCAGATAATTATTATGTACAGAATGGGCTTCAAACAAGGAAAGTAAAAGGTGCATGGTTTAAAATTGATGGCAATGCTTCGGAAAAACAAAAAATACATTACATTTTCATCTTTATGTATTAAACATGGAGAAGAAAACAATAATCTACTACCTGGAACCGGCATATGCCCTTCATAGACGAAGTGGATTTTCTTAACATTACTGAAATTGTCTAAAAATAGCCATGAGGCTTAGAAAAGAAGGCTATCTTAAAGCAGACTTTATTTCACTGTCAATATTTGCGTTTTTCACGAAAAATAATGACACGTATAATGACCATATACTCACACGCATATATACATTTTGCTTTATTCATTAATTATTAAATGTATGACTGTTGTTTCACATACAGTTTCAAGAAAAGCTTTCGTTCCTGAGTTCATTGTCTCAACCTGATGTAAGCCTCGACGAATGTTCCTTGTTCATCGATCATCATTAAGCCTATTCTATGTTTCCAGACTCTGCCTAATTCAAGGAAATATACATTAAGCCTACTCTATGTTTCCAGACTCTGCCCAATTCAAGGAAATATACATTAAACCTACTCTATGTTTCCGGACTCGGCACAATTCAAGGAAACTTAGGTGTAGCATTTGAGCTTATTGGTATGAGAATAATCGAAGTATTTCTTTCAATTTTCTACATGATAATTAAACAAGATAATTGCAACTTTATTGAGAATTAATATGACTATTGTTGACTACGAAAAATACTTTATTCATCTTTGAATACTTAAATCTTTATTTTCATAAAATGGAGGAAATATACTTTGTTTTGCTGTAATTATGTGCCCTGCTTCTATAACAAAGAGATACATTTTTTCATCCTAGTGTTGATTAGTGAATGAAGTGCAGCAGTATGGATAAAATACAGTGTAACTAATCGTGTTGATAAAATACAGTGTAACTAATTGTATGGATAAAATATAGTGTAACTAACGTTCTCAAATGAACAAATGACGACCTTTCAGTGATTTGGAAAAATAATATCATTCTTACTATATTTATCTTTAAGGATCCTGAAAGAACACAGTTTAAATCTTTTCGTAACACCTAGTCTTCTTACTTCTTCATTGCTATAACATAGTTGATTATTCCTTACTGTGATTCTTATCATGATTTGCAAAGCATAACTGAAGATAACGGTTGTATCAGGAACAACTTGGACCACATGAATATTTCTTAAATCAGTTTCTTTTCTTTTTTTATATAAAAAAGCTTCCTACGCAAGAACCAAGGTGGTTAACATACGTTTTTATCTGTATAATTTTCTATCTCATTATTCACTGTTCGACGTAATAAAAACATTTTAATATTAGTGAATTACTCCATAATTTTCATCCTTACATCTGATTCTAGAATCCAAGAGATGCAAAAAAAAAAAAAAAATAAATAAATAAATAAAGGATTGTTCTAGCATACATAATGATCTCGATATGTAATGACCTTGATACGTAATGATCTTGATACGTAATGACCTTGATACGTAATGATATTCATCTGTAATGATATTGATCTGTATTCTTGATACGTGATGATCTTGACACGTGATGATCTTGATCTGTATTCTTGATAAGTAAAGATCTTGATACGTGATTATTTGATACGTGATGATCTTGATCTGTATTCTTGATAAGTAAAGATCTTGACACGTGATGATCTTGATCTGTATTCTTTATAAGTAAAGATCTTGATACGTGATGATCTTGATCTGTATTCTTGATAAGTAAAGATCTTGACACGTGATGATCCTGATCTGTATTCTTGATAAGTAAAGATCTTGATACGTGATGATCTTGATCTGTATTCTTGATAAGTAAAGTTCTTGACACGTGATGATCTTGATCTGTATTCTTGATAAGTAAAGATCTTGACACGTGATGATCTTGATCTGTATTCTTGATAAGTAAAGATCTTGACACGTGATGATCTTGATCTGTATTCTTGATAAGTAAAG